>JAHBCN010014014.1:0-23451 GCA_019359885.1 Listronotus oregonensis
AAAAAAGGGGTATATGGAAAATGAGGTTGTTGGTTTTCAACTTTGATGATAAATATCTCGAAAAAAACGTTGCCGAAAAATTTTTTTCAGACAATCAGCGCCAAAAAAAAACCCTTATACCAAATTTGGTAAAAATGGGAAAGGGGAGGAATTTAAAGAAATTCTTTAATACACGCTAAAAAATCCAAATTTCGAAACCCCAAAAAAAATTAAAATTTTTTTATACCCCGGGATATCCAAAATACACTCAATACCGTAAAATGTCATTGCGAAAAAAAAAAGGTCCAAAAATGCCCGGAGAATGAACTATTACAGTATTGAGCCCGGAAAAAAAAAACCGGACTAGTCCGTTTTTTTTTTAGGATTGACGAAATGGAGGAAGAGGGTAGAAAAATTCCTAATGATATTTAAAAAATAAAATATCTTCTCACATTTCTTTGGAAAAGGACAAAAAAATTCTCAGACCCTTCTCCCGTTTTTTTTGGTACTTCACCCCTTGTAGCCTCATTAGACTTTTGAAAAATTTCATCAGGGATAAAAATTCCACTATCTTCCTCCATTTCGTTAATTTTACGAAAAATAATTGTAAAATAACACTTTTTTTTTTACTCTACAATATAGTATTTATGCATCAATTACATTACCTCAAGTTTTAATATTTTGAATTGATCCGTTTAAAAAATTTTTAGGGAAAGGCCCCCTAAGCAAGCCAAAAATAATCTTTTTTCCTATTTATAAATTTCTTTTATAACGCCCTGTTACCATCAAATACTAAGGGTTATGGAATACGGTGAAAGATTTGCATGTGTAATTCACAAAGAGTGTTCTAATGACTATCTTTTATCTTTTAGTGAATTGAGTTAGTCGTGGCATAAACTTTAAAACAACAAGTTTACTAAAGGTAACAGAAAGTTCTAATGCCTTTACTTTTTTGGGTTACAATAAGTTTAAATATTTTAATAATTTTTAACTTTAGTCTGTTTTATTTGGGTTACTCGCCTTTTTTTTTGGGAAAAAGGGACCCTCGGCCCCGGGGCCCGGGTATGAGGACTGACCCGGTCCAGCCCTATTGCCCCCCATGAACTTGCAGATCGCCTGCAACAAAAAAAAAGAAAACCCCCCAAAAAAAAAAAAAAAAACACAAATATTAATCTACGTTTTGGTGGCAAGTCGGCCACCTTTAAAAAAGAAACTAAAAAAAAAATTAAACTAAATTTTTGAAATTTTAGGTCTGAAAACGGGGGAAAATTTTGAAAGTTTTTTTAACTTTTAATAGTTTTTTCATAAATGACAATAGGGTTTTTGGACTAGTGTATGTATAGTTTTAAAAAAAACCAGAAATGTGGGGGTATGGTGTGGTAATTGATTTTAAGTTTACCTGAATTTCTTTAGCATCAAGCATAGGTAACCATGTATTATTTAAATTAACAGATATTGATGCTACACATCTGTTTTATTTAATAAAAAAATGCACTTTCCTTTATTTTACTTTTTTTTTAACAAGTTTCCTTTGCTAAAATGCTGAAGCATTCCAGTTTATTATGTGTTTATTATCAAATGCGTGTTGACAATTTTTGATTTGTGGAAATTTTGTGTTTTTAAATTTGTTCTATGTTCTTTTTTGGTTTTGGTAATGGTGGGAATTTCAAATTTATTCAGTCCCAAGGATCTTATAAATAATTTTGTGTTTTCGTTTAATTGTATGGTTTTTTTTTTGTTACTTGGGATCTAATGGTGTTTTGTGTTTTAAAGATAGTGCGAATATTAAATTTTTTACCTATACGTTGAATTTTATTTGATAAGCCAGGAATATATGATAAAAATAGATTTGTAACAGGTTATTTTGATTTTTTCTTAAAATTTTGGGTTTTTCAAATTTTAGAAAGCATTTTTTATAAAAAAAAGAGGATAATTATTTTGAACTAAAATATCTTTTAAAAAAATTTTTTTCATTTTCTTTGTTTTGATCAGAACAAATTTTTTAATTCTATAAAAAGGCTTTTTACAACTCCTTTTCTTTACCATTATTGGCTGATTAGAGTTAAAGTTTAAGTATCTGTTTGTATGTGTAGGTTTTCTGTAAATTTTGGTTTCGAAATTATTTGCATCTTTTTATTAGAATATCAAGAAAAGGAAGTTGTGAGTTTTGTTCTTTTTCTAAAGTGAAATAAATAGTGGGTTCTTGTGTATTAATGTGTGTTAAAAATTATTTAGACAATTTTGGTCATGTTGATAAATAAAAAAAATGTCATCTATAATCTCCACCAAACTAAAGGTTTATAATGATGTTTTGAAAAATTGGTTCAAAATTTCCATAAAAATATTACTTAATAATGGTGATAAAGGTGAACCCATGGCCATGCCAGAAGTTTGTTTGTAAAAGTCAGTGTTATATTGGAAATATGTTGTTTTTACGCAAAAAGTTAATAAATCAAGAATAGTATTTATGTTTAGTTTAGTTCTTTCGCCAAGTTGGACATCTTTTTCTAATTTATTTCTAACAATATTTAATGTTTTATCGACAGGAACATTTGTGAATAAACTAATAACATCAAAACTTACCAAGGTGTTATTTGGGTCTATGTCAATGTGTCTTAATTTTTCTAGAAAATGTTGGGAATTTTTAATGTATGAGTCAGTATTGTTTACTAAAGGATCTAAAATCGTAAGTAAAAATTGTGCTAATGGGTGTCTACGTGAGTTTATGCAACTAACTCCAATACTAATGGTTATCAGTTTTGAAATTTTGGTACTCCATAAAAGTGTGGAGTTTTACTGTTATGGGGTGTAAGTGTAAATCTTTCTCTATCTGTAAAGCTGTTTTTGCTTTTTTAAAATGTTATAGATTTGTCTTTCAATGGTTTCAGTTGGATCATTGTTTTTTTGTATAATTACCATCATTTATAAGAGACATTATTTTATTATCATACATATCACAGTCTATTATTACTGTTGCATTACCTTTATCTGCAGGAAAAATTTTTTATGGTATTGTCTCTTTTTAATGATTGTTATGCTTTTTTTCCATACAATATAAACGAAAACACAAAAATGTCATTTATAAGATCCCTTGTGAATGTAATAAATTTTATATAGTGAAACTTCCAGACCATTAGCCAAAAGCATAAAAGAACATGGAACATATATTAGAAACACAGAATTCCACAAATCAAAAATCTGTCAACACGCACTTGATAATAACCACATAATAAACTGGAATGCTTCTAGCATTTTAGAAAAGGAAACTTGTTCAAAAAACGTAAAATAAAGGAAAGTGCATTTATTTTATTAAATAAATATCTGTTAATTTAAATAATACATGGTTACCTATGCTTGATGCTGAAGTAAATTCAGGTAAACTTAAAATTAATTAACACACCATACCACCCACATTTCTGGTCTTTAAATACTATACATACACCAGTCCAATAACCTATTGTCACTTATGACAAAACGTCATTAAAAAATTCAAAAGCTTTCAGAATTTCCTAAGTTTTCAGACTTAAAATTTCTTAAAATTTAGTTTAATTTTTTGTTTTAGTTTCTATCTTGATAACGGTGGCCGACTTGCCACCGAAACGTAGATTAATATTTGTGATTTTTTTTTGGGGGTTTTCTTCTTTTTTGTTGCAGGCGATCTGCAAGTTCATAGGGGTCAATAGAGCTGGACCGGGTCAGTCCTCATACCCCGGGACCCGGACCAAGAGGGTCCCATTTTCCAAAAAGTAGAAAGGCGAGTAACCCAAATAAAACAGACTAAAACATGGATCCGCCACAAAACTATAGAACATATTTGTTTAACCTTATTATCAAGACACATTGCATCAATAAATATTAACATTTCGATAACTGCAGCCAAAAAAAAATTGCAGCAAAAAAAATTAGAAAAGAAAATTGTTTTCGAATGAGGCAGAATAAACGATTCGTATTTAACTAAAATTGACGTTAAATTATCAACAATACTTGAAAAGTAACATATGTCAGATATAAAAAACCAGCCCAATATTTAATACAATCAAATGCATTACTTACTGAAATATACTTAATTCAAAAGCTTGTCAACGTTTTAAATTGTTTCTATATATTAACTCACTACTATCCATTGCATCGTCAAATTTGCTAGATATGTGGAAAGAGATCTAAAAAAACTACACAAATAAATAAATCCGGAAGGTTCAAGACCCTTCCCAAAAGTCATGAGGAAAAGCTAAAATAATAACTTTCGAAGTCTTACAAATTATAAGAAAAAGACTAAATTTAAAACGTTTCTTAATATACAATATGATTTTTTTTCTTACAGGCAAAAAGACTAAAACACAATAAAAACACATTAATATAATAAGGAAATAATACAAAATTCCCCCAGAGATAAGCAATTTTATATACACTGAAAAATATACATCCACAGCAGCCCAACACAACCATTTATTCTAAAGTATGACGTTGATATGACATTGTTTCACATTATGGCTTTTAAAAAGTAATTATACCTATTGACTTATTTACTATGTAATAATTATGTATGATAATTTATTAAAATATTTCATGTCTAAGAAAAGATGCAACATATTAAAAACCCGTTCTAACGTTTTTTTAATCTAGTGTTGTTTAAAAGAGCATACCAAAAAACCCATATAAGTTTGTAACATTTAAGAGTTTTATAGTCAATTATGTTTCTAAATTGTTTAATTTACTAGTTAGTCCAGTAAATGAAGGCACAAAGCTGTAAATAAATCTGTACAGTTTTCCCTTGTGTCGCAATTCTTAGGTCTTCGGGGATCCTTTCAAGCGAAAAAAAGTTTATCAACATTAACAGGTGGGAAAGAGCTGAAAATGGCAGCTCAAGTCCCGAAAAATAGGTTTCCCGCTAATATCCGCAAAATATGCGAATTGGAGAATTTTTGTTAAGACAAAAAATGAAGAGTGCCTTGTATTCTACAAAAATGATCCTTATAATTTATATTTTAATAAAATCGATAGTTTTCGAAATAACGGGACCCAAAAGTCCCCTCATTTCAGCTTACGGCTCTACCGCTAGAATGCCGCTAGCTTCATGGATTCACTTATAACCGAGCGGACGAATTGTTCCATTACTCGGGCAATAATACATTTTTTAATCATTCAAAGTTCATCGGAATGGGAAAACCTGTACCTATCATTGCATATCAGTTTGGGTCCTTTCTGATTTTTCTAGAATATTAAAAAAGCCCTCAAAGTTTTCTTTTCCCAAGATTTTAAGAGTATCCCAATAATTTATTAATATGTTTTGAAAAAATGGTTTGTAATTAACATTTCATTTTTATAATGAGACCTTAGGCAAGTGTTTAATGATCCCAGAAAATGTGCTTTACCATCTTTCTTGCGTTTTGATAAAAAATTGTTTTTCCCATCTGCATTTTTAGCCACATCTACCCAGTGTGAAATGTTATAGATTTTTCGACGGCCGTTTTTGCGAAAAATATTGGTGTTGCGAAAAAATGGTAAAAACCATTTTCGTAGATTTCGAGGTGGTCTTCATTTTTTCCAATATAAAAATTTTCTAATTCGCATATTTTGGCAGATATTCGCGGGAAACTCATTTTTGGGACTTTGGAGGGCCATTTTCAGCGGGTTCCCACATCGGAATCGTGATAAACTTTTTCACTCGAAAGCATCCGCAAAGACCTAAGAATTGCGCCACAAATGAAAACTGTACAGATTTATTTACAGCTTTGGGTACTTTTAGGTCTTCAGTTACTGGACTATAGTATAGTTTCGGAATCCCTGACTGGCGTCTGACCACATAAATACATACCTTCATAAAAAGATGCAAATCCAAATTTAGTAGAGGGTTCTATTTTAGTAATAGATAAGGATAACGTATGGTGTATTAATCAATATTTAAACCAAAAAAAAACCAGTCATAAAATTTTCGGTGGCTGACACGCGTCTTTATTTACACAACTAAACTTTTAATACCGCCGCGCAGGTACGTTTATTACTACTGATTTGTTCCAAATACTAAAAAATCCATAAACATAAATCTTCTCGTATTACCTTTTAACAAAATAATCTAATGCCAACAATTTAAATTATTTTAAAATGTTACATTAGTCAGTTTAAAAGAAGAGACAACTAAGTTAAAACTTAATTTTACACTTTTTATTGACAATGCAACATTATTTGCTAATTACATTGTCATCCTAACCTAAACTCAACAAAAAAATATGGGCATGTAAAAAGGTCTTTCACATCTTTGTATGTTGGCTGACCCAGAATATTTTAAAAAAGTTAAATCGGATTAAGTAGATTTAAATTACCTTAATTTTATACAAATTGGCTTCTTAATTTGAATCCTATCAAATACCTGGATACTGTTACATCCAAAACAGTTAATAACATTAAAAAATAAAAGTACATTTAAATTTTTCTTTATTGTTATATCAGTGGGTATATCAGTTTACAGTAACCAGTCTACAGAAAAAGAGGAACAAAGAGGAACATACAGTACCCTTTTACAGTTAGTTAAAAAAGTACTTTACTGATTTTGGGCTACCTATAGGGTGTTCCTAAAATTTGACCAAACTATGATTCCTTTGTGCACCATCGACGACTAAATTTTTGTAATATGTTAATAATTAATACATAGGTCTTATTTATGATTACTTTTTATTGAACACTACATATAAAAAATATAATTCTTATTACCACTACCAAAGTCTGCATATTCTTTAGATTTTGAGTAAAGTAATGTTTTATTGCAAATAAATGCTTAAAAGTTATAGTCTGGGAGGCCACCACAAAAAAGCTTAATCAATCAATAAAATAAAGTTTATTTTTTTTTTAAGTGAATGTTTTAAGTGGATCAGAATGAGTACAGTTATTGGACCAAAAAAAAATTGTATAAAATATCCGTGCCACCAGGTTATCCCCCATTGCCTCAAGGAACATGTGCATTAGTTTGTTTTATTTAATGAATAGAACATTTTTAATAAATAATTAGATGTATCGAAGTTGGTATACTTACTTGTACCAAAAAAATATTATTAGCAAAATTTTTAATGGTCAAAATTACTTTTTTGCTCATATCTCCTTTATTGCTTATTTTATTAAAAATATGTATATAACTTTTTTATATAGAGCTTATAAAAAAGCATATTTTTTTAATAAATTTTTTCGTAACTCTTTTAGTTTTGGAGATATTTAGGTTTTTTTTATTTAAATCGTTAATATTTCAAAAACTAATAGGGCAACAGGAAATTTCATTTAAAAACAATGATGTAGTTTTATTATACCATTAATTTTAATTATATACCTTTTTTTCCTAAAAACAATAGCTTTTGAGTTATATTGAAAAACCAGAAATTTTACGATTTTTTTAGGTAAAAAAAATGCAATTTGAATCCGCTGAGCTGAGGCAGCAGTGCGGCGTTTATTGGCTAACTTTTTTGCGGTAGCCTCCCGGACCATTAAGGGAAAAAATAAAGGAAAAACTTTGCCTAAAAAACGTATTGTGCAACTTTTGCTACTAACGTTTGGTCTTGATGTACCAAATACTTGTGACTATCCCACACCAATCATCCGAAGGGACAAAAGGTAAACTTCCGATCCCCCTTAATTTCGTCTGACAACGGAAAATCGATGTTGTCATCATCCTCTAATTTACTGACATCCCCTTGCCTCACAGTTCGTTGTGTACTTGGTCCTTTATTCATTAATTAGTATTATTGTAATAATTATTTCACACAATCGTAAAGTTTAAGATTTGGGCTTGACATATACGAGAATTGAACCCCTCAATTATTAAGTAGAATTTTGTTCTTACTTTTTATTTAATTGCAATAAGTGTATGAATTTTACATTACATAAACTTTTGCCATCGTTATCGGGGCCTAATGTCACTTTTATATATTTTTTTAGTTGGGCGCAAAGCCACTCTGCATAAACTGGGTAACATCATTATGGTTTGAAATTCTAAGCCACCCAATGCCCGTTTTAGCAGTCTTAAGAGATGAAAATCTGACCTATAAGGAGAATAGTAAATATGTTCTGTATTGTTGTGGCCAATGAGCTATTAGGTTAACTGGAGAAAGCATCGATTTGGCATAAGCGTGGCATCATAAGCGCACCTTCTAAGGTTCTGTCTAGCGATGAATGAAACCTCTGTACTCAAACAATAAAATCCACCAAAACCCGGGAAAATGTTAACTACAGATACTATTTTGTCGTAAAGCGTGGCTGCCAAGAATATGTCTGTTTCATTTACTTGATAGTATGTTATGATTGAATTTTACTTAATTTATTCTTAAAATTACATCAAATTAAGCTCTACTATTGTATTTTAAACTGTGAATAATATTTGTTATATTTATTACTTTAAAGTATTACACAGAAAAGTAATGATGTCAAAATACTAATAAAGGCGCGACAACGTGACAACAGTGCATTTTTCGTACAGGAGTACTTTGGCCAACGACTAATAGTCGTTGTACGTCGGCCACCTTCGGCTCCGCTCGACAGATGACACATTAAATATGACGTTTTATAATAAATGTTTCTTGTTGTTTTTTGAGTTATTTTTGTGACAATTGTTTAAGTTTTAGTTTGTGTAAGTACTTTTAATAAATTAAAATGGTAAGGTAGTGCCAAGTGTGTAAAGTGAAGGATATGATTCCTGGATTATTATTTCACAAGTAAGTACAAACTATGCTTGTACCATTCTATCCCCAATAATAAACACAAACCATGTTGGGCGCAGCCAGCGATTGCGTTAATGAATGAAATGCTTTCTCTATCTATGATGTCAGCTCATTGGTTGTGGCTAGTGATGGAAAATTTCCGGAAATATATATTTGGAAATATCTCCCGAAATATATCATGAACCTTTGAAAATACATGGAAATATTGGAAATATAGAAAGTCAGATCTGGGCGGATATACACGAGAGTGTAGCTCCATTGATTTAGAGAAACAATTTGAATCGCCGAAGTATATCTGGCTTAAATTCTAAGTACGAATGGTATTTGGTAACACCTGCGCAAATGAAACAAAGTTAAAATCAAAATAATAATTAATCAACAATATAAAATACAGTCGCTACTGAGGTAACAATGGACCACACGATTTATAGAACCGCAAACTTACCGATTTTGTTAGCCCGAAACTTTCTCCTTTATCCGATAGAAAATTTCGATTTTTGACATTTCAAATGAGGTTATTTATACATGAGTATAATTGTCGTCCAAAAGTTAAAACGCAAAAACCATTAATATAAAAAAATAGTACTAAAAGTACAAAAAAAAGTGAAATTTCTAAAAAGTAATTATACGACCACAAGACACAAGTTGTGCAACTTGATCAAAAAGGCATATCTTCATCGATATCATCCACGCCTTGAATTGTATTCAGCATCAATGCCGTCTTCATGGAATTGCAATTTAACTTTTTAAAGCAAGCAATAGCCAACAAACAAAAATTGGTAAATCCCCAAGATCGAGATTTTATTATTCGTAGTCGTAATATTATACATATTTTTTAGGAAATTATTTTTCTAGTGTGAAATATGTACTGCACAAAGTATAAGAAAATATAAAAATTTTTTTTGTATTAAAACATATTCTATTTTTTTATAATTCCAAAATTTTCGATATTTTCGGGACACGTTCGGAAATTTCCAATATTTCCATTTCCATGAAAATATTTCCACTGAATATATTTTCATTTACAACACTAGTTGTGGCGAATTTATTACGTAAAAAGTTCTCATTTGGTGCACGCCAAAAAAAAAAAAATTTACACAATGGGACCACTTCGGTCCTGGTCCAGGGGTATAGAGACTGAGCCTGCTCAGTTCTATTGACTCTCCTGAACTAGCAGATCGCTGGAAACATGAAAATTCTTCTCTTGGCAAGAATGAGGTCGTATGCTTTTAACGATGTGTGATTATGGTCATCTTAATTTTTTGTAGGTAAAGGAACTGTTTACCAATACTTACTTTTAAAAAATACTTGCTGTGTGTTGAGCATGTTCCAATGGTTATTTCATTTTTGCTTTTTAATATTAGTACTTTAATATTATTATATTCAAGTAGGTTAGAGAAGTGGACCCTTCTCTAACCTCCTCGAATATAATAATATTTAAGAGATAAGTCAATGTTTACCACAGTATTAGGATTACGCTGTTTTTGATTTTTGATGGCTCTGCTACCACATAACCCATGTTCATTATTTGTTTTTGTTTATAGTCTAAGAACTTTCAAACTCTTAGTATAAGAAAAAGTGATCCCAACTTTATTTTTGTAATACTCTGCCGATACTATTACTGTTAATACCCATACAGTGTGTTTTAAATTTGACTCTCACCACTGGATCTCAGACAATTTAAGAGATACGAGAAAGTTTAAATTAAGGCAAAGTTGCGTTAAAGAGCCCAATAATACACCGTTAAAATTAAAGGTATCTTTTGTACTTTCGAAATATGGCGGAAAAACTGAAATTTTTGATTTTCGTTTTAATTTTTAAATTTATTTCATTAGGTAGAAAAAGGTCCAAAAACACATTCTTATCGGAACTTTTTGCGCTTTATGTATTGGTAAAGTTAAAGTTTGACATTTTTGTTTCGCTAAACCATCATCAACTTTATTTTTTAAATACGGCCTCCCGATTACTATTCATTGCATTTTTTGTAGTTGTTTTAATCCCAATTACAATGATTTATAACACTTGATATTTTTCTGTTAAATAATCATATTATCCATAAGAGACAATGAGTTAGACAAGGAACGCACATGATTTCTAATAGGGGCGTTCCATATTTGTTAAATAAATATTAAGTGTTAGGTATACATTTTTGTAATTGAAATAATAATAAGGAGTTTAAAAAAATTAAGTAAAAAATCCGGGGCCGTATTTAAAAAGTTGATGATGTGTTAACGAAAACGAAACGTCGTAAAAAATTGCGCAAGTTCCAATAAGAATGTATTTTTAGATTTTTTCTAACTTTTGAAATAAACTAGCAAAAGAATAATAACGAAAATCGAAAATTTTTGTTTTTTCGTCATATTTCCGATAGTACAAAAGATAACTTCAATTTTTCAACAGTGTATTATTGGGCTCTCTAATACGCAATTTTGCTCCAATTTAAACTTTTTCGTATCTTTTACCGTTTTTAAGAACCCAATGGTGAGAGTTAAATTTAAAACACCCTGTATAAAGTTTTTGCTTAAAAATGCAGGCATGCTATACGATACAGCGGGGAATTACTTTGCTGCCGGCACCGGTTTTATGCGTTTGTTACTGGTCCGCGGAAGCCGGTAGCCAAAATAAAAACCAATTAAATTAACTGATAGGCTAGATAGTTGATTAAAAAGTACATAATTATTTCTTTTCTGCTAATGTGTGCTTTATTATTCCATTAGCTTTGGGACCAATTTACTATGTAAAGTAGTATATTTGTTAACTATTACCTTTTGTTATAGTATTTATTTAACAAAATATCCCAAGTGGTGTATTTATTGTTACTGGACTTTCGGAAGCAAACGAATCCTTAAACTGCTTATCATTTACTTATTTTAAAAAATTTACATAACAGTGAAAAAAACTTGTTAAAGACATAATTTTTCTTAAAATAGGTTTAGGTATAACCGATTGCCCAACCTTCGTTTTATGTCAATTTTAAAAACAATCCTATTTTCAAGCAGACGCCATCCGCTTTTAAGAAAATAGCTCTGTTCATTTGTCACGTAGGCTCTCTAACCATATAAACATCAGACAAACAAAAAACCCTTGTCGAAAGTTTATTAAAATGAGTTAACTTTTTTTATTTTACAGTGGTTTGCACGACAAATTTAAAATGCAAAATATTTTTTTTTAAGAAATACCACACATATATCTTTGAACTAAATATACTAAGTGACATAGAAATCCGAACACCCAGTTTAAATGGTTTTATTTTAATAAAATTTGGTGAATTTATTTATCTTACTGAAAATAACAATTGATGGAATTTGCAGCCTTATCAGTCTGAGATTTCGGTTTTTATACTGCTTTTTTAAATTCACTAACAATCTAAAAATGAATATTGCAGTCGCAAATCCAAATTTGGCGGATTTTGGTTCTTGACATTCTTTACGATTGGTTACGATGCCTAGAGTACGGAGATCTGTACCGATTTCGGCAACTTAGTGAGTTTGAGAGGGGCCGTATAGTGGGACTTCGGGAAGCTGGACTTTCTTTTCGGGAAATTGCAGTTAGAGTGCAAAGAAGTGTAGACACTGTGGTTAGGTGTTGTCAGGCATGGCTTCAAGAAGGCCGTACGCGAAGAGCAAGGGGCACTGGACGCCGCCGTAGAACAACAGACCGTGAAGATCGTCGCCTAAGATTATTGGTTTTAAGGGACCGTTTCTTCACTACCAGGTCCATTGCAAATGAATGGTTTGCAGAACATGGAAGACCTATTGGCATGCAAACTGTTTACCGACGAATGAGAAGTTTTGGCCTGTATTGTCTTTAGTGGCGAGTCTCGATTTTGTTTAGGCATGCACGATGGTCGAGTCAGGGTTAGAAGGCGACGTGGTGAAAGGAGGAATCCATAGTTTTTTGTTGAAAGACATGTTTATCACACTGTTTGGGTTGCTATAGCTTATGGTTCCAGGTCACCTCTAATCTTCATCAGAGGTAACATGACCGCGCAGCGTTATATCCAAGAAGTTCTAGAACCCCATCTTTTACCATATCTTGACACCCTGGCAAATCCAACTTTCCAACAAGATAATGCCAGACCACATGTTGCAAGAGTCACAATGGACTTTTTTCAACATAATGATGTCACATTGTTACCATGGCCACCAAGATCTCCCGACTTATCCCCAATTGAACACGTGTGGTATATGAGGGGTAGGAGATTACTCAATTTGTAACGTCCTCCTCAGACTTCTAGGAGCACTTTGAGAGGAGTTGGTGATTGCCTGGAATGAGATACCACAGGAAAACATTGACCACCTGATCAGAAGCATGCCTAGACGCGTTGGAGAATGCGTAACACATCGGGGTGCATCCACACATTATTAAAGGTAAAAGGGCTTTAAAGCAATGCAATATTTTAATCATTTACTTATTATGCTTCATTAAGTACTTATACAAAATTTTATTAAAATAAAATCATTTAAACTGGGTGTTCGGATTTCTATGTCACTTAGTATATTTACGTTAATTTTCCAACTTTAGAACATAATGGTTTTTTGCATTGGGCAGTTTTTAAGGTAAAAAAATGAAAAAGATATTTTCCGAAAACTCTTTCAAATACATAAATATAAAAAACAACTTCTTGCTCAAACTGTTTAAAAAAAAAAGAATATAAAACAAGGCCAAGTTAAAATATTTATTTAAAACAATTTGTAAAATATCGGAGCCTTCACCATTTAAATAAAAATAAAAACTTCTGAAGAATACTCAGTTGTATTGCCATAGTAGACGATCTCCTGGAGGTCCTCTAAAAAAGGTGTCCGACGGTGAGCAAGATATCTTAGTTTTGGGTTATTTAAAATACAAAATTCGAAAAAATGTATTAAGTGGATAGATTAAGGTAGGTACTAATAGAAAGAATAGTCAAAATTTTGATGTTTGACAAAATGACGGCTTCTCAAAAAAAATTGCGATTTTCGAAGAAATTTTCAACTTTAATTGGTTTAAAAAAATTGAAATAATTTTCAGAAATTTTATTTCTTTGATTAATACCTGGGGAATATATAAGAAGATTGTGTAAAAGTACCTATCAAGCCGTTTCGGAGAAGTCATGCTCACCGACATTAAACACATAGTTTTGAGATAAACGCGTTTGAAGTTTCAAAATACGGGTCTAACTCTTGAAGAGGTCCTTACAAATATGCGTATATCTTTGAGAATATTTACGGGATCAATTTGAAATTTTAAGACAATATACTTTGACATATGTACTTTCTAAAATTAAAAAAAAAAAAAATCTTCTGACGTCCATAAATAAAACTTACATGTTTATTTTTCTACCACATCTTGTCAGTTTAAACACTAATTTACCAACTGAATGCTGCAAACGATAATAGGCGATTTAAAAGCCGATAGACAAAAAATTACAGCAAAACAACTTACAAAATCCTTTTAAACCCCTGCTGAATTATTGCTTCAAAGTTGACTTCAAAGACAGACCATCAAAAAAAAGAAGTTTCTCTTACAGTACAACTTTTTTATTAAAGTTGCGCTGTAAATCGAACCGATAGGGTACGAAAGGGCTAAGGCCCAACGGGTAAAGTATTATTATCTTTAAATGTTGGTTATCTAAGAAATTAAAACGTTTTAACAATTTTTTTGCTTATAGATGTTGAAGAGAAAACTCGTTGCCAAGTTAATTAAAATCAAAATGTTATTTTTTTACTTTACTAAACGTTTATATTAATACAATTTTGGTGCTAACTATCCCAACTCGAATGAATAATTAACTTTTGCTGTATCAAAGGCTATATCAAGGACAAAAAATTAATTAAAGAAACCTATCGGATCTAACCTCCTTTTTAAATGAACACTTTGTATATTTTAATCTTAAAAAATAGCATATTAAATTATTTTTTTGAAAATATATCACACTCTGGATGATATTGATTTATTTAATCTGTATTACTTTAAACCACAGTAGGCTATTAAATAAAAGCTAATATCCTAGATACAAAACTATGTTGACATTTTAGTTGTTAATAACATTTCACGTCAATTTGTTTTATCCTTTTAGAATTTTTGAACGAAAAACTATTTTTATTTTTTTTTTAAACAATTACTTTTAATATAAATTTTGCTCTATCATTTCTTTTTCCAACCTCCATAAACGTTTTCAAACTTTTATTGCAGTTTTTAAGGTATTTTGTTTTTCCAGCAAACAATGTACCGCAGTTGTTAATACATTACCAAAAAATAAGATAAGTTTTTTCGATAAGCGCTTACCTGTTTCTGAGTATGTGGTCCAAACAGCATGTATTTCGGATTTTTACTATGCTTAGCAGTTCGCGTTCAATGCCCAATCTACGCAATACCTCCCAATTCAAGGTATGAGATGTCCATAGAATTTTAAGTATTCAGCGATTGATCCATATCTCAAAAACTTTCAATCTATTAATGGCGTGTACTTAAGTTTCATATTGCTAGCTTTTTCTATTCTGGATCTTATTTATATTAGGGTTCAATCTGCTATTCACCCAACATCCCAAGTATTTAAATCATGGTGATCTGTTCCAGAACTTCGCCGTTTATGTATATCGGTATTGGTACAAATTACCTTAATTTTTTTTATGTTTATTTTTATTTCAAAGTTTTCGCAGCTTAGATTGATGCTGTCTACCAATTTTTGCAGGCCTACATCGGAATCGGCAATCAAATACAGTATTATCTGCATATCTGATGGCATTAATATTTACTTAGTTGATTTTAACACCCTCTGAGCCGCCCTTCAAGATTGAATAACAAAGGTGATTCAACGTAGCCTCGTCGAACGCCCATGCGGATGACTATTTCTTTAGATAACAAATTCCTTATTCTAATTCTAGCACTTTAGCTCGAATACAAGTTTTCGAGGAGTGCATAATTTTTTTCGTCCAGGCCTAAACTATATAGGGATTCCATCAACAATTCGTCCCGAGTTTACTTTTTTAATTATACAGTGGTTTGCATGACAAAATGAATTTAAATAATAAAATTACAAATTTTCAAAAAATGCTTCACATATATCTTTGGAAAGAATATATACGTTAATTTTGCAACTTCAGAACTATATGGTTTTTTGCACAAAGTCATTGGGCAGTTTTTAAGGTACTAAAAATTGGAGAAGATATATTTTGCAAACTTTTCTAGATACATAAACAAAAAAAAACACTTTTTGCGTGGTCCGTTTAATTTTTTAAAAAAAACAAATAGGATATAAAACAAGGCTAAGTTATTTTTTTTAAACAATATGCAAAATATTGGAGCCTTTCCATTTTAAATAAAACCAGTAAGTAAGGTGTGATTTGTCTTGTCATTTAAAACACCATTATACCAACTGATGACTGCAATAATTACAGAAAACAACTAAAAAATCCTTTTAAATCCCTGTTGAATTATTATTTCAAAGTTAGAAAAAATAAAGCCCTCGCGTCTTGAGAAAACCGACCATCAATAAAAACAGTCTCCCTTACAGTACAACTTTTTTATTAAAGTTTTGCTGTAAATCGAACCGATAAGGTACGAAAGGGCTAAGGCTCGACGGGTTAAAAAACATTATCTTCAAATGTTGTTTTTCTGAGAAATTAATACGTTTTAACAATATTTTTGCTTATAGCTTTAGAAAATAAATCTCGTTGCCAAGTTAATTAAAATCAAAATGTTAATTGTTCACTGTATTAAACCTTTATATTACTACAATTTTGGTGCTAACTATCTCCACTCGAATGAATAATTAACATTTGCTGTATCAAAGGCTATATCAAGGACAAAAAGTTAATTAAAGAAGCCGTATCGTTGTTGATTATATTATGACTTTTCCAGGTTGCATACAAAAAGTTACGATATTAAATGCCATAATAAGGCTAAAATACTTTTTTTCCCTAGAAACTTTTAATGTACAGGGTGTCCCATTTTCGACAGTTTAGGGTTATATCTGCAAAATTAATTGCAACCAAATTTGAAGAGTGTATACTTATGTTTTTAAGGTCGCTGATTATGTGGTCAGTTTAACCCCATCGGATTATGGTCAAGAGATATTTCAACGTCAAATTTGCAAAATTATAATTTTACAGATTTGACGATTGGCTGTCGCGACAACCATCCACAACTAACCACAAGCGAACATGCGTTTTCTTAGTCGTTATTTCTAACTGAAGTAAAAATCTCATTCTTTTTAACGTACAGGTAAATATATAAAAAAAATATATGATAAGTAAAAATTACTACAATTAATAGTTATTTATTTCCTTCGAAATTATTTTATTTAACTTAAAGATATAAAAACTTTCAAATAAAAACATTCGCTTAATAAAGAAATTTCCCTTTTAAAAACATTAAAGGGTTGGTAGGGGGCCGCTACCCTTCAGCCAGACCTCGAGTTTCTTATTTAGGGATTCTTTAAGGACAATTACAAAAAATTATATAAGGCCTCAAGAACCTACCCAAAATTGTTCACCAGCTCTCGGACTATAAATATTGTTATATATAAGGTGACGAGTAAATCGATGTTGTTCTTATTAATTAATTTGAGAATTTCCAGGTCTATTATATTTATTGTTTCTGTAACCGCATCTAAAAAGTTTTCCAATAAGAACAATATGATATTAAAATTAAATAAAATAGAAATAATTTCAGATATAACCACACTTTTTATATTATCTTGAAGTACAATCGATAACATTTATGTTTTGAATAGCACCTCGTTTAAACGTTCACCTCGGCTTCGTGTACACGAGTGAATTCGACGAATCCAATTTTCGAAGACTTTGTGCAATAAATCGGAATGCAGCGTTCAATGTTCAATCTCAAAGTATCAAGGGTTTGTGGCCTGTTTGCATAAACCCTAGATTTTAAAAAACCACACAAAAATGAATCTAAAGGAGTCAAATCACAGCTTCTTGGTGGCCAGGCAGCAGTTGCATTTCTTAAAATTATCCTTTCACCAAACTTTTCTTTCAGTATGGCGACAGTTTCATGAGCAGTGTGACATGCAGCGCCGGAACCGTCTTGCTGGAACCACATATCTTCTATATCAAGCGCATCCAAATTTGGCCATAAAAAATAGGTCAACATCTGTCGATATCGTTTACCATTCACTGTGACGAAATCTCCAACCTTATTTTGGAAAAAAAATGGTCCACCGATACCACCATGCCATAAACCACACCATACAGTTAACTTTAGGGGATGCAAAGGCTTCTCGTGAGTCACTTGTAGATTTTTTTCACACCAGAAATGGCAATTTTGCTTATTTACGTATCCACCTAACCAAAAATAAGCTTAATCTAAAAAGATGTTTTTTTCGGCAAAATTGTGATCCCGTTGAAGTCGTTCTAAACTCCAAACCGTAAATTCGCGGCGCCGACGATGGTCCAGTGGCTTAAGTTCTTGGGTTAAAACAATCTTATATGGGTATTAATTTAAATCTTTTTGCAAAATTCGCCAAGTTGTTGGTTTTTTAAGTCCTAACTCTTGAACAAGCCGAGGAATTGATAAATTTGGATCTTCTGCAACACTATCTCTTACAACAGCAGCATTCTCAACAGTTCTGGCATTTTGGGGGTCTTACTGCAGTTTTTATATGGTAAAGAGTAAAATTATTTTCAAATTTCTCAACGATGCGATGGCTGGCAAGCACAGAAGGGCGATTATTTAGACCAAAGTTTTCGCGAAGTGCGCGAAAAGTGTTCACAAAAGGACGACCATTTTCGTAAAATTTTTGGACAATAAACAGACGTTATTGGAGCAAGTATTTAGCCATAATAAATTGTTAGAATTTACTGAACATGTGTAACAACCAGTGACAGGTATAACTTTATTACCATGGTTACTACATCATTACAAAATCATATCATTCTTATTGGAAAACCCTTTATAGTTCAATTTATGGTACGTCACTGGTAAACGATCTAACAAACATTCTGTGCAGCACACTGTAAATATTAAGTGTCATTACCGTATCATATTTTTAACCCTCACTAAAGGGATAAGAACCGAGATAAAACCGATATCGATTGTTTCCAGACCATCAAAACTAGCGAAGGATATTGCGATAAACCGGAAGAGCAATATAGTTTCAGGCTGACGTGTGTATTGTGTTAAAGTGTGTTCTCGTCACACAGCAAATAGAGACCAATTAGCGCGGTGCAGTGGAGAATTTGACGCAATAGATACAATTTATTGGATTACGATGGACTACCGGCTGACAGCGAAATTGGTTACCGCAACAACCATTCGAACCGAAATTAAAATTGCGGAGAAAAGCATTTTCGGTCAAATAAAAATACGATTTTATTTTCTAACAAAATAAATTACGCTTTTAATCTCCGATGCATCGTTAATGGATTTTGATGACCTGATGGAAAGTAAGTTAAAAAAATCCTAGCATTGATTAAATTATATTTGCTATAATTAGTGGTGGCGAAATCTTAATACTAACTAATAGGTTATTAAACTACCACTTTTAATTAGGAACAAATTTGTAAAAGCAATTTTACGATTAAAGATGGTCCTTCGGTGACTAAATATGAGGAACTTACAAAGTGCTTAATTAAAAAAAAATGTAAAGATAGGCAATTTTGTGGAAAAGTGGTTTGGTTCTGGTTAGTTTTGTATTTACCAATAATTAAAAAAAAAAAAAATACGAATGTATAACTTTTAAATTAGTCAGGCGACGTTCTTCATGACAAGCCTAGGCATATCGTGTAGCTTGATTATTTTACATAATACGGCGACACTTCATAAAGACTCTAGGATCTTCGTGAAAATAAGCCATGCCAGATCTAATTCAAGTGAACAAAAAACCAAATATTTTAAATTTAATCCGCTTGCGAACTATTTTAATATTTTGAAAAATGGAGATAAATCAACGATATGACAAAAGCAAAAAGACACAACTGAATAAAAAGAAGAATATTATTTGTCTCATTTGCGGAATTAGAATAATGCTCCATAGAGACAAAAACACAAATTCGCATAATACATGGAGCACGAGTCTCGAAAGAAACAAATCTCTAGAGGTGCAGGCAAAACAAGGAAAAGTGTTGGGTAAATAAAACAGGCTATAAAAAATATCCAAAGAATATTTGTTCGGCAGTTTTCTACATTTTGAAAGCGAAAAACGCCCCAGCAATGCCATATGGTGTCTCACAGGTCTTTATGTGGATGTCGTGTGGATAATGATGAGGTGTTTTTGTAGAGTGGTAACCAATCCTTTATCCACCGGCAATATACCGTAAATATAATATTAAAAAATACCTAAAACAGATACATTTATTTAGTAGGGGTAAAATAGCAAAACTCAATAAAAAACTGGAATTTAGCTATTTAGTTGCTAAAATAAATTTTGTTGTCCCAAAAAAAATCAGAAATTACTGCTAATTGAAATCGTTAATTACCTGTCCACTGGATCCCCACGATTTTTTTGCTAATTTATTGCTATGTATAAAATTTGCAATACCAAAATATATTTTTTTTTTTTAAACATGCCACCTTAAACTGTATTTTTACCACGTTATTAACGGCTGTGCTTTTGGTGCTTTACCGGGGAAACACTCAATTGCTCTTATAGTATCAGCAACAAAATACCTTTTCCCTTTTTATTTTTTTTAATTTTCCCGTTATATGCTGCCTTGAACTTTAATGTTCACCATGTTTTTCAACGACTGTAATTTTGTTGCTGTGCAGGCCTTAATTGCTCCTATAGTACCAGCAACAAAATAGTTTTTCTGACTCCAGGGGCAGAAATGCTGACTCTCCTGGGTCTCCGCCCATATTAGTCCTTGGGTTTTTACATTATTTTCGTTAGGGATCTAATAAATGCCAGCAAAAAAAAACCGGCTTTATTAATTTATTAACCATTTTTCATTTTTATTCAAAAGGTAAGTGTTTAAATACTTAGGATCTCTAATTGCGTAAATTTACAGTTTTTGTTTTTTTTCTAAAATTTAAACAAAGGCATTTAGGATTAGTCATTCACTTTTAAAATAAAATTATTTTCTACTGGTAATTTAATTGAAAAATAAAAAATATTAATAATTTTAAAATAAGTGGTAGATTTGTTTCGTTTACTTAAATAATTCATAAACATTTAAAATTTTTTTTTTAAAAGGTAAATATTTTATTTTAAAGAATTCTGTTAACTGTGATTAAAATAAAGTAAAAGGTGCGAAATATTTTTAAAAATTTAAATGGCGAAACAGAAACTATTTCTGGATCCGTTAATTTTAAAGAAATCCCTAGGTTTTTGAGTTACTTTTACCTAATTTAAAACACCTTAATTAAAAATTCCTTTTTAACAGGTTACAGCTTAACTGGAGAGTTCTATTATTGGAAAAGTTTTTCTAAGAATCATTTATTTAGTGGGTAAAAACCTTTTTTTAAATTTTAAAAAATTTTTTTTAAAAAATTTTTAGGAATGTTTTTTTAAATAAAGTTTTTTTTTTTAAAAAATTTTAAAACCCCTTTTTTTTCCCAAAAAAAATTGAAATTTTTTTAAAAAGGGGAAAACACCCTTTTTTTAAAAAGCCTTGGGCCCCTTAAAAAATTTTTAAATTTAAAACCCCTTTTTTTTCTTTTTTCCCAACCCCCTTTTTAATTTCCATATTTTTTCCCCCAAATTGGGGCCCGGTTTTGGGGATAAAAAAAATTTTTTAAAAATAAATAACAATATTTAGCAAAAATTTAATAAAAAAATTTTTTTTAAAGTTAAGAAAAAAAATAAAAAAAAATTTTTTGGAAAAACAAAACTTATCATTCCTTAAAAAAAAAAACTCCCCAAAAAGCAATAACTTTACCGTTTTTTATTAAATTTAAATTAATATTCAGGACTTTATACTCCGGGGGGTTTTATGTTCGAAAGTGTAAAAATGCGCCGCAGTACAAGTGTTTTTTCCGAATTTATATAAACTTCCAATTGCGAGGAAAGTTAGTAAGCGAAATCGACTTTTAAATAAAATGACTCCGAAATTCAGTTTTTTGGCAATTTATTTAAAATGCTTTTAAAAACTAGCGGGAAAATTCCCCCAAGGAAAATTAATTTTAAAATTTAGATAAAAAACTTTTTTCCAATAAAATTTTAATTTCCACTGGTAATAAAGTGGCAAATTAGCACAATGGTTGTTCATTACTGTTCGTTTTAGATAGCTTTAAAAAAATGTATCGTGTCCCCCAGCCCCCTTGTTCTAATTTTTTTTGCATACTGATAGAGGTTTTGTTGCAACTCTAAAAAATTTTTAATTTTTAACCATTTTCCCGTTGTTGAAATGCAAATTAAAAAATGCCTGTGTTGATCCCAAAACCCATGCTGAAATTTTGTTTCTATTAAAAAAAACAAAATTTTTTTATTAAAAGGGGGTATAGGGGTGATGATTGCGTTGAAATTAAAGAACTCAACATTGATTAAATTTAACAAAGTAAAAAAAAAGTAAACTTGACAACGTAGCACATTTCAAAGAAACTGTTACAAATAATTTGGTTGGAAATTTTTGGGGTTTAAAAAATCAATTAAAAAAAAAAAAAAAATAATTCCTTCCAGAATATAAAAAAAAGGGGTTTTACCCAACAAAGTCTTTTTTATATTTTTTTAAAAACAACATTACGATAGATATCTCAAATGAACCCAGAACTTTTTTAAAATTTTGGGTTTTTTCAACAGGTTCTTTAATATAACATGCTTATTACATTTTTTAGAAAATTCAGTGATGAAATGCGTTTTTTTTTAAATTTTTCTTGGGGCTTCTTTAAAGAAAAAAAAAATTTTTTTTATTTTTTTTCCTTTTTTAAATTTTTTTCCCCCCTTCGACATTTTTATTTGCTGGGAAAAAATTTTTTTTCCCCTTTTTAAAAAAACAAAGGCACTTTTTAACCCAAAAAATATTTTTTAAAACCCCAATTAAGAGTTTACAAATTTAAAAGGTAGAGGATAATTTGAGTAGCTTTCCCGGGGAAAGAAAAAATTTTTCCGCGCCTTAAGGCATGGTCTGCATCAAAAAGTTCAACAATAAAAAATGGTAATTAATGGGCATGTCACTTTTCATGACGGAAACCCTATAAATGCTTAACTAAAACTCACTCTAGCGTGCGTTTAAAAATAATGCGCTGTTTGTACAATCAAGAACATCTTTTCATTGCAATGCAAAATTCTTAGATCAAATTTTACACCCTGGACGGCGTTTGACTTAGATTTGAATTGATTGAAACAAGAAGCATTTTCTAGGTTTTTTGTCAATTTATACATATCATAGTTCTAAAAAACCAATTATAATACTTATATAAATACACAAATAAACACTAAAAAATTTTTTAATTCTTTTGTTTTAAAAGGAATAATGGATTTTAAATGCAGTATTTAATAAAATTCTTGTAAATAAATAATTTTACTAATATTTATTAAATTAAAACCAATTTTTGAAAAATAAAGCAAATATTTTGTCTATTCCAATAATACTACCTAAATTTATTATTAATATGTGATAAGCATGAGTTATATTAAAAAACCTGTTAAAAAAATAAATTTAAAAAGGGGTTCTGCAGTATTAGCCATTTAAGCTTTTTTATTGTACTGCCTGTTTTAAAAAAATATATAAAATTTCTTTTTTTAAAAAAACTAACCTTTTTTTTTATACTGTCAAGGAGTTATTTTTTGTTATATTTTTTGGTTTTTAACTCAAAACCCAAACTAAATTTTATTTTTTTTCAAATAGTTAAGATTTCAAACGTTATGCCTTGTTACCAGGTTTTAATTTTTCCTCTT
>JAHBCN010014015.1:0-23480 GCA_019359885.1 Listronotus oregonensis
TTACTTTGCCTGCATTTTGCTTGAGATACATCTTATTTTCAAAAATTTAAACTTGTGCTTTAGCAAATCTACGTGACCCTTAATAAAAAGGTTTTTTAATTACAATACAGGGTGTTTCGTTTTTAGATAATGGAAAAATATAAAAACGCCTTTTGCATAAAAAGCAGACGAGATAGGTATAGAAAACCCTAATATGGTTTTAAAGGGAATTTAGTTCCGCGTCAAAATAGGAAATAAGGGTCCAATTGTAATTAAAAATGTATCCAAGCAATTTTTTGCAACGCTCTGTATAATATTAAGGTAAAACTTTTATGTGATAGTAAACTTAAACCTTGAGCTAAGCAATAAATTTAATTACGAGCAGCTCGTTATATGTTACAGGGTGTAAACAATTTTTAAATTATGGTCTGTATTTTTAAATTTCTCTAAATTTCTCAGAAACGGTTGGTCCTAGGTATAGGAAATATAACAATAACTCACCTTTATTTAGTCTATAGTATCTAAAAATATCATCATGGGGTGTTCCATAAGAAAAATATAAATTTGATATGTACTTTTTTTTGGGTCACCCTGTATATTTCAAAATAATTTTGAAATATGCTCCTCATGGACCCACATATGACCGTGCTAAAAGTTTTTCCCCAACTTTTTTCATTTCTCGTAAAAAAAACGAGGCGAACGAGGTGGGCTACCCTTATATATATATATATATATATATATATATATATATATATATATATATATATATATATATATATATATATATATATATATATATATATATATATATATATATATATATATATATATATATATATATATATATATATATATAATATATAATAATAATATAATATTATTATTTTAGTACTATGAATATCTTTTATATTATGTAATATGATCAATTTATTGTTAAAAATATTTTTTACTTAATATATTTTTTCTTTCACAAAAATTCTTTTGTGATCTTTTTTTGAATTTATCAACCATTTTATTTTAAAAATATTTTTTTACTTATCAATTTCCCTTACAAAGATAAATTATAAAATTTTTGAAAATACATTATATTCTGAAGGGTTACAAAAATCAAATTATTCAAATTTTAAATAAAAATTTTCTTATATCAAATATGTATCTTGAGACAATAGCATTTATATATTTATATATATTTATATATATATATATATATATATATATATATATATATATATATATATATATATATATATATATATATATATATATATATATATATATATATATTTATTATTATTTTTAATTGTTTATTTATACGTATGTGTGTGTGTTCGGTTGTTTTTATTGTTTACATTTGTGCTCTGAGTAAAAAAGGGGAAGGAAAAAAGTTGCTTACATGCAGCAGCTCTTGTACCCATGTTGACAATGCAGTCACAATAATCAAACGCTAGGGAAACACTGAGGTCACATTGTTTAAAACGTGCAGGTATCTTCAACATGGGGGCAGCTTCACTTATCCCATAACAGATCAATAGTGTTGAAAAATAGAGGGTAATTGAAAGAATCTACAAGAGCAGAGGGACACAAACACGTGTTTTAGGCTGAACGGCATCTTCGGAAAGATCGATACAAAAGGCTTTAACATCATGGTCCACACTCGCGACCGGTGGTAACTTTTTCTATCTACAAATCAGCTAAGAAACACTTACATCGGATATTCGGAAACGTGCGGTAATTGCGAAGATGAGCCATAATTTTGATTATTTCGATTTTGTCAATCAAAATCAAAATGCATTCCCCATCATCTGACTTTAATGTCATCGATCGAATCTCGTCTTCTGTAGCACAAATGCGATGTGAAGGAGATGCGCTAAAAACCGGAAATAATTCGCGATATCGACAACATTTATAACATCTAATGTTGCACTACTCAACATCAATCCCAAATATAGCCAAAATGGTTACAACAATACATTTAGTCGAAATATGGGACACTTTTCCTATCAACAACAATCAGGTGAAACAACAATTATGTGCAGCAAATGAACATTTATCTTTTTACTGGACTTACAGCAAAGAGCGTTTATGAATACTGAAAAAATTTTGCTAGATTTTTCACTTAACTTTTACGCAAAAAATTCGAAAAGCTGGACTTTTTGTTTTCAAACAAAACAGGACAGAGCGGTCTGGGATTTTAGAAAACTGAATTTGGAAAGTGCGCATGTGTCCCGAACGTGCGGGTGGATCTTTCATCTCTCCCCTATTCCAGCCAGTTTCCTGCATTCTGGTCCAGTTGTCGACTCATAATCAATAGTTTTATTATAAATTCGCACGACAGTTCCAAACATACCTTTACCTCTGTATTACAAACGTAAACATGGAGAATTGTAAGCATATAATAAACTTTTTAAAATCTAGATACAAATTGTAGAATTTTATAAATAAATGAACCTAACTTGTTAGGTTTTTCCGCATAAGGAATGTATTTTTTTATTTTTTTAATTTACAAATTATATTTTCTAGGACAGGCATAAAGTGGTTTTTCTCTCTCTATATATACAGGGGTGTTAAAAAAGTTTAAAACAAATGGATTATTTTTTGTTATTGAGATAATATCAAATACTTCTCCGGTAAATAATTGTGCATGTCAAATAACCTAAAAAACATTTCGACACTTGTCACAGGACTGCTAACAGCAGCCATACCTTTAAAAAGTGTGATATAAAATGTTAAAAAGTAAGGTTAGAGGGTAAAAAAAAAGTTTTAGGACAAAATCGTTTAGAATTAAGTTTTAATTTAAAAAAAATATATAAATATTTAGAAAATTGTAATTTTTTGTTATACGTTATTATTTTTCTTTTTCGTCATTAGACATAATTTTATTAGCACCCATTATATCTTTTAAAATGAAAACAAATAAATTTATTTTTTTTATTATTGGTAAAATATAAGAAGAAATTAAGATTACTGTAAACGTGATGCCTACTATCATGGATTATTTTTAAAATGTTTTATATTATTTGACAAATTACCTATAAATCTGGATTGTATCTTCAACAATTTACATTTTAGATAAATATACATTTTAGAAATTTAACTATCATGGGTTATTACTAAACAAAAATATTTTTATAATTGTTCTTTTTAAAATATTTTGTATTATTTGGGAATTTACATGTAAATTTGGGATGCATCTTCAATAATTCACATTTTATATAAATATAAATTGCAAAAATTTTAACTATCATGGATGATTCCTGGGCAAAAATTTTTTGGTTGTTGTTCTTTTTAAAATATTTTGAATTATTCGGGAAATTACCTATAAATCTGGGATGCATCTTCAACAATTCAAATTTAAGATAAAAACAAATTGCAAAAATTTAAACTCTCATGGATGATTACTGGAAAAAATATTTTTGTTGTTGTTCTTGTTAAAATATTTTGTATTATTTGGGCAATTACCTATAAATCTGGGATGCATCTTCAACAATTCACATTTTAGATAAATATAAATTGCAAAAATTTAAACTATCATGGATGATTACTGGACAAAAATATTTTTGTTGTTGTTCTTTTAAATATTTTGTATTATTTGGGAAATTACCTATAAATCTGGGATGCATCTTTAACAATTTACATTTTAGATAAATATAAATTGCAATTATTTAAACTATCATGGATGATTACTGCACAAAAATATTTTTGTTGTTGTTCTTTTTAAAGTATTTTGTATTATTTGGGAAATGACCTATAAATCTGGGATGCATCTTTAACAATTCACATTTTAGATAAATATAGATTGCAAAAATTTAAACTATCATGGATAATTACTAAACAAAAATATTTTTTTGTTTTCGTTTTTTTAAATATTTTGTATTATTTGGAAAATTACCTATAAATCTGGGATGCATCTTTAACAATTGACATTTTAGATAAATATAAATTGCAAAAATTAAAACTATCATGGATGATTACTGGACAAAAATATTTTTGTTGTTGTTCTTTTACAATATTTTGTATTATTTGGAAAATTGCCTATAAATCTGGGATGCATTTTCAACAATTCACATTTTAGATAAATATAAATTGCAAAAATTTAAACTATCATGGATAATTACTAGACAAAAATATTTTTTGGTGTTGTTCTTTTTAAAATATTTTGTATTATTTGGGAAATTACCTATAAATCCGGGATGCATCTTCAACAATTCACATTTTGGATAAATATAAATTGCAAAAATGGGATGTATCTTCAACAATATACATTTTAGATAAATATAAATTGCAAAAATTTAAACTATCCTAGATGATTACTGGACAAAAATAGTTTTGTTGTTGTTTTTAAAATATTTTGTATTATTTGGAACATTACCTATAAATCTGGGATGCATCTTGAACAATTGACATTTTAGATAAATATAAATTGCAAAAATTAAAACTATCATGGATGGTTACTGGACAAAAATATTTTTGTTGTTGTTCTTTTTACAATATTTTGTATTATTTGGAAAATTACCTATAAATCTGGGATGCATCTTCAGCAATTTACATTTAAGATAAATATAAATTGCAAAAATTGAAACTATCAGGGATGATTACTGCACTAAAATATTTTTGTTGTTGTTCTTTAAAAAATATTTTGTATTATTTGAAATGACTGTTAAATCTGGATGCATCTTTAACAAATCACATTTTAGATAAATATAATTGCAAAAATTTAAACTATCATGGATAATTACTAACAAAAATATTTAGGTTTGTTTTCTTTTAAATATTTTGTATTATTTGGAAATTACCTATAAATCTGGATGCATCTTTAACAATTGAATTTTAGAAATATAAATTGCAAAAATTAAACTATCATGGATGATTACTGGACAAAAATTTTTTTGTTGTTGTTCTTTTAAATATTTTGTATTATTTGGGAAATTCCTATAAATCTGGGATGCATTTTCAACAATTCACATTTTAGATAAATATAAATTGCAAAAATTTAAACTATCAGGGATATTACTGACAAAAATATTTTTGGTGTTGTTTTTTTAAAATATTTTGTATTATTTGGGAAATTACCTATAAATCCGATGCATCTTCAACAATTCACTTTTTATAAAATATAAATTGCAAAATGGATTATCTTCAACAAAAATACATTTTAGTAAATATAAATTAAAGAAATTTAAACCTATCCTGTATTATGGACAAAAATTAATTTTGGTTTTTTAAAAAAAATTTTGAATTTTTTGGGAACATTATTTTTAAATCTTGGATGCACTTTAACAATTAACATTTAAAAAAAATTTTTCTGACTATAAAAGTCAAGAGAACAACTCATTTGAAATAACCCATCACCCTAAATTTTAATCTGCCCTTAGGCGATGGATTTTTATACCCGAAAATAATTAAAGGGTTGTAAGACGTGCCTTTGATCTTCTGAAATTACAATTGCCCCATCACTGGAAGGTGTTATTGTTACGCGCAATTTTGAAACTCAAAGCGACTGTATATAAACATTAAACATAATTTAAATACTTAGCAATTTTTTTACCAAAAACTGATTATATTGTATTTCTCGAGCTAACCTCTAAGCCTGATTGAAAAAATGAGTTTAGGGTAATACAGCTAGTGCCTCAAAAACACCATCATGTTTGCTGTCGCGAAAAAAGTCTGCCAATACCCATCTTTACTTTTAATTTTGTGGTTTTTAGTTTCGAAAATAACCTCAATTGGCATAAACGCTTTATATCTTCAGCTACAGCAGCTTCAGAAAAGCTCGGATTTCTCTGTTAAGTGATAAAGTATTTTTTCCCAACAGCCCATTTTTTTTATTTATAAGAATTAATTTTTAAAATTTAGGTAATGCACCTGTCATAAGAAATCAATATATATATATATATATATATATATATATATATATATATATATATATATATATATATATATATATATATATATATATATATATATATATATATATATATATATATATATATATATATATATATATATATATATATATATATATATATATATATATAATATAAATATAATAATGACAAATCAGTCTATTCTTTAAACCATCCAATCTCAGTAGCGACAGACAATAACATCTTAACCTGTCGATACTGAGATTGGTTGGTTTAAAGTTACTTGACGAGATGGCGCTAGTTGCTTCTAACGTTCAGTTGTATAGGATTACAATTGTTCATAAGCTGAGTACTTCGCAGTCAAGGGTGTCTACGGCCTACCTAAAATTTAAGGTTACTTTCGGTTAAACCGAAAGAGGAAAAATGAGGTTAGAAAAACCTCAGTCTGGACTTGAAAACGCTATAAAGATAACCAGAACTAACCTGATCTAGCCAAACTGCAGTTGATTTAACCTCATTGGGTAATTTTATTTTTAGCTGGATCTAAAGAACCTTTATTATCATCTGGAGAAGAAACTTCCGAATCTGTAGACGAACTTCGACAGCGTTTGGAGCGTATGAAAATGATGATGGAGGACCGAAACCGAACCAGAGACAACGATCCCCTAAGAAGAAACCCCGGGCCGGGAGTCATCGATGGAAACTTTTTAAGCGTAATGTTCACTGTGGCTTTAGTTGTCATTTTATCTGTCAGTGTGTATGCCTTTTATAGTCTCTTTATAGCTATTTGGAAGCGAAATGCTCGATATCACGAGGAACTCTAATTTTTTTTAGCTAGAAGCCTTGAGATGTAAAGTATCTTAGAGGTCAGTGGTGGCTCGTTACAATAACAATATATCGTCGCATGATAATATAAGGTGGGTGGGCCATGGAAGGCCAAGCTCTGTGCAAGGCCAATGAATAAAAAGTCGTAGTTGTTGCCATACAACGACAAATTTCTTTTACTCGCACCAGTACTATTTGAATTTAAGGACACACTCGTGGCGGTGAGTCGCTTACGCTGCTATTTTGTCAATGCGGCCCCTCACTTTGTCGACCGGGGACGTCGTCGTTAAAATTTTAATACGCGCTCACAGAAAAACGTACGTTTTTAAGTAAATAAACCATTATTTTCTTTATTTTTTTTTCTCTGAAATAATATATTAAGATTTGCTATAGTACCAAAGAAAAAAAATATTACTTTATTTACATTGCAGTTAAAAAACGGCAGTGTTCCTAGAAAAGCCAATGGTTCCTTACAGGGCCAATCAAAAAATTAACAATGGCCTTATTAAGAATATCTAGGATTTCCGAAAATATTAAAATTTAGTTGTTAGTTATAAATACGTATCGAGAAAAGTAAAACAGTGTATAAGTTCTTAACACTATTACTTGTAATCATGCTTTCAATAAGTTTTAGTTTGTTTTATTTGGAAAATGGGACCCCTTCGGTCCAGGTCCCGGGGTATACGAGCTGACCCTGTCCAGCCCTATTGAGCCCTATGAACTTGCAGATCGCCTGCAACAAAAAAAGAAGAAAACCCCCAAAAACCCAAAAAAATCACAAATATTAATCTACGTTTCGGTGACAAGTCGGCCCCCGTTGTCAAGATAGAAAAACCAAGAATTAAACTAAATATTAATAAATTTTTGATCTACAAACTTGAAAATTCTGATTGCTTTTTTACTTTTTTTATGGCGTTTTGTCATAAATGGCATTAAAGTATTTGACTGGTGTATGTATAGTATTGAAAGAGACTAAAAAGGTGGGTGATATGGTGTGTTAATTGATTTTAAGTTTACCTGAATTTACTTCAGCATAGGTAACCCCGTATTATTTAAAAATGCACTTTCCTTTATTTTACGTTTTTTTGAACAAGTTTCCTTTGCTAAAATGCTAGAAGCATTCCAGTTTATTATGTGGTTATTATCAAATGCGTGTTGACAGATTTTTGATTTGTGAAATTCTGTATATGTAATGTATGTTCTATGTTCTTTTATGCGTTTGGCTAATGGTCTGGAAGTTTCACCCACATAAAATTTATTACATTCACAAGGGATCTTATAGATAACATTTTTTGTGTTTTCGTTTATATTGTATGGTTTTGTTTTTGTTACTTGGGATCTAATAATGTTTTTTGTTTTAAAAATAGTGCGAATATTAAATTTATTACCTATTCGTTGAATTTTATTTGATAAGCCAGGAATATATGGTAAAAATAGATTTGTAATAGGTCTATTTTGATTTTGTCTTAAATTTGGTTGTTTAAATTTTAGAAAGCGTTTGTTTATAAAATCAAGAGGATAATTATTTTGAACTACAATATCTTTTAAAAATTCTTTTTCATTTTCTTTGTTTTGATCAGAACAAATAGTTTTAATTCTATCGAAAATTATTGTCATTCTTAGATATTTTTTTATTGTTTGGCCTTTTTGAGAACCTTTTGGCCTTACAAAGAACGGACCCATAAGAAGGCCATTTGGGACGATTTAATGTTTTCGTTTGTTCGTCATGAAGGCTATTAAAGATTTATTCGTTTTTGATACAATAGTGATAAAAATTATTTTTAAAACATTCTTACCAATACATTGTTTGTTTTACGATAATGGTCGAGTTAAATTCGTTTAGTATTTTTTAAGTAAATATGTTATTGTAAGAATATAATGTTTGATATTAATGAAATATTTTTTTGGGTAGTTTAAGTAGAACTAGATATTTTGACTGTCACAACATTAGTTTTAAGTTAAACGACTGATTGATTATATCGGCCTTGATTGAAGCCTTGTTCCTTCCAAGGCTGTTTGAAAGAGTTTAGTAAAACATAAATTTAATAAATAATTATTAACTCTGCAATAGAAAAAATGTTTTATAAGCTACATTATAAAACAAAGGGTTACCTAATAATTTGTTTGTTTTATTTATCCAGTAAATAAATCAATGTTTATTTGTTCTGATGGCCTTCCATGGTGCACCCACCTTACTCTGAGAAGATGAAATGACAAATCATAAGCCGCCACTGATATAGATGCTCAAAACGGTCTTAAAATCGATCATAATATCAATAAGAATGTCCCATAGACACTTAGACCCATCAGTTTGTAAAAACGAAAGAAGTTTTTATTTTAATAGACTGGCTCGATAAGTCTGCTCACGTTTTAATCAATTTGCACAAAGTGGGTTTGCACAAACCACGGTCTGAGCGTGTATGGTGAACTTATAAAACTATATAAAGTACAAATTGTGTTATAGTGTGTTACAAATATGTCTTTGTAATAGTCGTTCGATATTTATCAGTAGTGCAGTTTACAGAACAAAAATTTACCATGAAACCACCTACTAATAGTCTAGTGGAGAAGTGTGTTTCCTGCAAAAAGTAGTTAGAAGGCTTCGAAAAAATATGAGCGATAGCTTATTCGACGCGAAATGCAAGTCTTAGACAAATATTTAAGGGTTTTTTTTGCAAATAAAAATTGCAAAACCATTTCGATTTTTGATGATAACTCAAAAACCATAAGAGATGGCGAAAATTGCAAAAAAGATCCTTAAAGAGGAGGAAATTTCCGATAAAAAAGTTCCGACTCCAGGAACTCTATCTCCATTATTTATAATTTTAATTTAACGCTGAAAATGGACCTCCGCGCGACATTTTTGGTTGCGCGCTCGGCGTCAAAACCAAGTACGTCACACTAAATATTGTTTTTAGAGTATTATATATGAATTAAAATTTTTTAAAAAACTATGGTGTATTTAGAACACTTCAAAGAATTTATTCCTTTTGAAAGTTTAACTTAAAGTTAGTTTTTCAACAAGTTAGACAATTGTCAATTAACAAAATTATTTCGAACTTTCGTCCTTATTGTACATTAAAAAAAATACTTTAGATTGTCGTAAACGTTAATATTACTCTGATTTTGAATTTTTTGTGAAAGTTATAAATATAAAAAAAGGATTAATTTTTTTAAAACTTTTGTCGCGTTTTCTTGTTAAATATGTATATAAGAAGGGCTTGACGAAGCGAAAAATTTATACAACAATTATTTAAGCGTTTTTTTTTGTGCCATGAGGACAAAATTTCGAAACAATTTTGTTAAGTGACAATTGTCTAACTTGTTGAAAAACTAACTTTAAGTTAAATTTTTAACGGAAATAAATTCTTTGAAGTGTTCTGAATACACCATAATTTTTTAAAATTTTTAATTAATATTTAATGCCCAAAAAAAATATTTAGTGTGACCCATATTCAGCGTTAAATAAAATTATAAATAATTGAGATAGAACTCCGGGAGTTGGGGCTTTTTAATCAAAATTTTCCTCCTCTTCAAGGATATTTTTGTAATTTCCGCTATCTCTTATGGTTTTTGAGTAATCATCAAAAATCGAAATGGCTTTTTATTTTTTTTGTTTCTTGTTAATAACAATTGCAATTTTTGTTGGAAGAAAAAATTCTTAAAACACCTTACTCAAATTTGCATTTTGCGTTGAATGAGATATCGCTTATATTTTTCGAAGCCTTCTTACTATTTTTCGCAGGAAACATTCTTCTTGGCCAGACTTTATAATTTTTTAAATATTATTTTGTCAAAAATGCAGTGTCAGACAGCGTTTAAATTTTGGCCCTTTTAGACGATATATTATAAATAATATAATTTTCGAGGAGATTAGCTTTTTAACTTTAAAGGGTCCAAGTTCTGAATTTTTCGTAAAATATTCAATTTTAGCGGCTTTTCGGACAGATAACTTTCACAAAAAACTATTTTGTTTGTTTTTAGATTTTTTACAAAAGTCCAGTGGAAAGCATCTCGGTTAAGTTACAGTTAAATTAAAATGTTTTACTCTAAAAGAAAAATGGCAGTAAAAACTAATTTTTACTTATTCTATTTAACACTTTTCAAAAGATAGCATTTGCTGGTACCAAAAAGGGTTCTGTAAACTGTGCTACAGCATATTACATGTTCCTAATATAAGATAAGTATGCAAGATGCAATTTCTTATTTATTTAGAAAAAAACTGTACATCGTATATCCATCGCTTAGTACGAAAACCTCGTATTTCCATTTTTTTTCAAAAATAACATTTTGGTGGTTTTAGATAGAAAATTACGTATATTATATAGATTAGCTGTTACAAAAATTCCATCTGCACAGTGCTGCTGTCTACAGACAACAACAGGAACCACGTATATCAGCTGCTCTTAAGATTTAGTGGACGTAGTGTGAAGACCCTGTGTATCCAAGGAAGATTGACTGCATTTTTTAGTGTTCACAGTGTGTTTTTTTACTTCAAAACATTTCGTAGGTGTTAGTTCAAATCTAAAACATGTAAAAAAATTTAAATCTTTCTGGGCAAAATACTGCAGCAAATCAGTTTTTTGTGTCTTCTGTAAAATTTAAATTTTGTGCCATACGAGGTTTTCTTACTAAGCCATCGATATACAGGGTGATTTATGAGGAAATGTCAATACTTCAGGTACATAGTCAGGGTCCAAAAATAAACATAAAATGCTATAAAAATATGGGTCCGCAAGGCCTTCGTTTTCGAAATACAGGGTGTTAAAATTTTTAGTTAATTTTTCTATTTTTTAAATAAAATCTATGATAATATAAATATTGGAGTAAAAATTAGTATCCGGGTTTTTTGGTACGACAGATTCGAATCTAATCTTATTACGGCTTTGTCTCTCCGGTAGCGTAATGGTCAGAGCCTCGGCTCGCCGCGCCGGCGATCCGGGTTCGAATCCCCGACCCGCCGGGGAGACATATTTAGGTAGTAGTTATTTAAAATAACGTCCGTGGTGGCACTACCGCGTTGTCTAAAAGGTGCTGTGAAATGCAATATTTGCATGTTTCAGTGCTTGGGCAGCGTTGACGGAACTGGGGCAAAAAAGATGGGTTAAACATCGAAAAACCCGGCACTCACGGTACTCTGGTACTTAGGAGTATATATGTATATGTATATGTCTAGTATATAGTATATAAGTATATGCAAGTCCTTCGTGAGTTGTCACAAAGATAAAAAAAAAATACTTGTAGGGGAAGCCACCTACACGTCTTTTTACTATTTTGAACAATCACAACTTTTTGGTACGGCCCTGTATTACATTTTAAAAAAGGTACACTTGTTAAAAGTTGATATGAGCAACCGTTTTCGAGATATTTGGATTTAAAAAAATTACGACGCATCTGATTTTATTATAGCATAATTAAAAAAAAAAAAAACAAAATGTATGATTAAACAATATCTATTTTAATTTTCAATAAAATTATTGTTTTTAAATTATGTTCGGCAAAACATAAGCTAGGTTTTAAAATTTTTAAAAATTCCACCATTTACTTCTAAGCACATGTCAGCTCTGTGGTGAACACCCTGTATCTCGGAAACGAAGTATTGACATTTCCTTATGAGTTACCCTGTATAGGAAAGAAAACCCAAAATCCGGGTTTCATTATTAAAAAATAACTAAGAAATTGTGTTTGACCATAATCCAAATCTCTTTTAAAAAATGTGTAAGGGTTCTCTACACATGTATAACCTTTTTAAAAAATGTAGTCTTTATAATAATAAAATAATAAAAACCAAAGAGCGTATTTTTTTTAAGAGTACCCCCTTCCCTTCCGAAGCCAAAAGCAAGACGAAGAACAAAAAACGGACTTTGGCTTCTAAAGGTGACCAATAAGATAGCTGAAATGAATTGTTGGAATCGATTAAACCAATCAATTTGATTTTATTTTTATTAGTTTTCCATTGACTCAGCAATAGTGGGGCATATATTTAATACAGATAGTCTCCTGTCAGGTTAGTGCTTCGAGGTAAACTTTTTGTGTTTGTTGTTTAAAAAAATGCACCGGTATACCAACCTTTTATGGGACCCAACTAAGAAAACTCTTCTTGGTAAAAATGGGGTAAGTACCTAAATATCATAGTTAGATTTATTTAATGTTATTATTTTATTTATTATTAAGTTTTTTTACCGACTTTTATTTTAAATTTTTAATAATTATTGCATTTTTAAACTTTAATTTTGGTTATAGTAACTTTTATTTGTTTAATTATGTTTTAAATATTTTTTAAAAAATACGTATTTTTTCTTTCGCTTTGCATTATTTTATACACAATTTTGGCGGTTTTATTTTTTTGCAGTTCCATACAAACTTTCACCCTCCTCCCTTCATTCTACCCATTTACGGGAAAGTTTTCTAAAATCCTTGCTTAGCTGACGTCTCCTATTTTTCTGGGTAATTAGAAGCCTAATTATCAACCCCCATATTAACAACTTTAAAAATAACGTTTTTTTTTATAAAACTTTCTTTTAACCCCCCAAGGGATGTATTTTTTAAAATTTTAAAACAGATTATTATTAATCGTAATCAATAGCCTACATACCAATTTTTATACTCCAGTCCTGTCCATTCTGCACATTTAGGGGGGAGTTTCCTAAAATCCTTTCTTAGATGAAGTCTTCTATTTTTCTGGGTAATTAAAGCTTAATTACCAACATCTATATTTACACTTTTAAGAATGACAGTTTTTTTTATAAAAACTTTCTTCCCCATTTTAACTCCCGCTCCCCCGTCCCCCCCAGGCGATGTAATTTCAAAAATGTTAAAACAGATAATTTTTAATCGTACTTAATAGCCTACATACCAATTTTCATACTTCTAAGACCAGAAATGACAAAAATGACAAAGTTTGATCTAAACTTTTACCCTTCATTCTACCTCTTTACATCGGCGAACTTTTTTATCTAAAAATTTTCATTTCGGGATTTGCGAAAAAAAGTTGATTTTTTTACTGCCCCCCAAATAAATTCTACGTTTCAAAAGTAAATCCTCAATTTGTATTTTTTTCGTAAATTTGATCAAACTTTATCGGTAAATCCCAAGTTTTGCAAAATTTTCTATGGTTTTTTAAAAACCATAGCCAGTTAAATTCTTTTTACTCAACAATTTTCTTATGCTATATGCATTCAGATGCCTCTAACTTCAAGAAAAATGTGAATATTTCCGCGTAATTTGGAAGTTGACGATAAAATTTAAACAAATTCATGAAAAAAATACAAAAAGAGGACTCGCTTTTAAAAATTAGATTTTTTCTGGGGGGGGCAGTAAAAAAAATCAACTTTTTTTCGCAAATACCTATATAAAAATTTTCTTTACCAAAGTGTTTCCTTTGGGGCCAGTAGCATCTGGTGTAAATTTGGTGTGGATCCCATGTCTCAATTTTAAGATAAAAAAAGTTTGAAAATCCTAGATACGCCGATGCCTCTTTGGAAGAAAAGTTTTTTAAAATACTTTCTTAGCTGACGTCTCCTATTTTTCCGCGTCATTAGAAATATAATTACCAACTGCCATATTTACAACTTCAAAAATGACAATTTTTCTATATCAACCTTTACCCCCCAAGGAGTGTTATTTTAAAAATGTTAAAACAAATAATGTTTAATCGTTATTAATAACCTACATAACGATTTTCATACTTCTAAACCTAGAAATGACGAAGTTCCATACAAACTTTTACCCCCCCCCCCCATTCTACGCTTTTAGGGGAGCGCAGTTTCCTAAAATGCTTTCTTAGCTAAAGTCTCCCATTTTTAGTACAAAGTCTGATTATCCAACTCCCATATTTACAAAATATAAAAATGACAATTTTTACTGTATACTATATATATATATATATATATATATATATATATATATAATATATATATATATATATATATATATATATATATATATATATATATATATATATATATATATATATATTCATATATTTACCTCTATAATATATTATAATAAATATTAAAACGGATCATTTTTAATCATAATTAAAAGCCTAAATACCAATTTTTGCACTTTTATGTCCAGAAATGATGAAGTTTAATACAAACTTTTACCCTCATTCACCCCCTTTAGGGGTGAGTTTCCTAAAATTCTTTCCTAGCCCATGTTCATCAGGGATAATGTAGAATTCTAATGTTAAAAGAATTTTTTAAGTCGGACCAGTAGTTTCGATGTCTATTCAATGTAAACAAATAAACAATCCAATCTTTCCTCTTTATAATATTAGTATAGATTATTAGTTAAATCTTTATTAAAATTAATGGGCTATTCCAAAAAAGTCCAAAAAATTCAAATATAGAGGATATTCCTTTTTTATATAATTTGATATCTTGACCACAACGCGGTGCGCGGAAGAAAATATTTTTTGTAAAATAAAAAAAATGGTGAAGCCGCCGGGAGTCACTCAAGGTCTCTCGTCGAGAGATAAGAGATTCTCGTCTCGCGCCTCCTCCTGTTTCTTTTTGATCAGGATTTTGACGTACTCTTTTTTGACTTTGCAAATTTTTTACTGATCTGTCTGTATTACGCGATAGACGAGTATCTCTCGTCTCTTGACGAGAAACAAGACACCTTAAGAGACTTTCTGCGGTACCACTAATGGAAAAATAATATTTTCACATAATTCCTTACTTTTTAGAGATTATAAAAATGTCGGTCTATCTGTCTGTCCACTTCTTGTCGTCAAATAAGTTTTTATTCGCATCAATTTACTCTCTCCTAGACGCGTTTCGCCCGTATTACGGGATTGCTTCGTAGGGCTGAAGCAAGCAAGTGCACAGCAAAGAGCCCAAAAAATAAATAAACAGTGTGAGGTCCTAACTTGGAATAAATGCTATAAATTAAAAAGGCCCCCTTTATACCAAAATATCAATAAGTATTTCACAAATTTGAGATATGGAGATTTTTTTTTTAAAATTGGAAACCGAGTTTTTTTTAATGCATATCAAGTTTATACATAACTGTCTGATTTTCTTTCGTGTCCTTTGCGACATTTAATGAAAAAATAAATCACATTTTTTATTTACTTTGATTTATTTTTTCAATACATGCTAAACGTTTTGATTAAGGGGTTTTCGACCCTCTTCTTCTTCTTCTTCCCTGGGACTGTCTTGTATCACTACCGGAGGCAGCGCATCCTCTTGGGCGCATTCCAAGGAAGTTTAAAGGTGTATGGAAGCTCAATACTGTAGAACAAAACTGTCCAGGCGTGCAGGGCAGCGGGAATAGGGGGGTTGGCCCCGCGAAATTTGCGCAATGAATAGTAGGTCAGGGCCGGATTTTCATAATTTTTTGTTACTATCTATAAAATTGACATCATCAAATGTCCAACAAATCCAACATTCACTTTTTTTTTTTTTTGCACAAAATTGTTGGTTATTAAAGGATACTACTATAGAATATTTAAAATTATTGTGTAATATTAGATTTTATATCATCTGATATAATATGGAAAGAATAGATGGCGCCACTTTACTGCCTTCTATTTAAATGGTCGATATTTTTGGAAGTTTTGTATTTTTACCAAAAATCTTTGTAAATAAATAAAAACACGATTTTTTAAAATAAATTTCAAACATTGTATGATAGTATTATGTACTTATCACCAATTATGTGATAAAAGAAGGGCAAGATAGTGTAAATGAGTTTAATCTAATCCTAAGATTCTGGTTGTACATTAAAAAGTGAAAATTTTTATAACTGCTTTTTAGGCATATACTTTTTACTAATAACAAACATTCATGAGACAGAATAACAGTGGTTAAAAATGTTTAGTAACCTTTGGTACCTGAGTATCCATTGTAACAGTATCCGTTAAATATTATGTGTGTACAGTATGTCGAGCTTAAATAGTTGATAATGCAAGATTAAGAAACCAAAAATCTAATTTATTTTTAAACAAATGGCATTGTCTCGAAAGTTGCCTCCTCTCCGATTTTGATCAAATTTGGTATACAGGGGTTTTTTGGAGCGCTGATTACAAATCTGAAAAAATATCTTTTCGGCAACGTTTCGTTTCCGAGATCTTCATCATCAAAGTTGAAAATTAAACTAACCTCATTTTCACTATATTCTCCCTTCTTTTTGTACACAATTCTTGATTTTTACCCTAAAGTGGCACACGATATTTTATAAACACCTTTTAAAACTTTGTATTTTTATTTATTTTACATCTTTTTTCCATTAAATTGCAAACTTTTAAGTTTAAAGGCAGCAGCCATATTTGCTTAAAAATAAAAGTGTAAAAAAGGTGTAAAATAAACATAAAAAAAAGTTTTTAAATGGTGTTTGTGAAATATTGTGTGCCAATTTAGTGTAAAAATCAAGAATTTTGTGCAAAAAGAAGGAGGAATAGTGTATATAAGGTCAGTTTGATTTTCAATTTTGATGATGAATATCTCGAAAACGAAACATTGCCGATTTTTTTTTTAGATTTGTAATCAGCACCCCAAAAAACCGTACCAAAATTGTACTTCCTTTCATTCAATTAGAGGGACCTGTATATATTAAAATTTGCCTGGTCTGCCCAGTAATCAATAATTTTGATCCTTTAAAAGAGTGTACTAAATTATTAAATAAAATAAAAATACCTAAATGTAAACCTTATTTCTTTTTAATAATCCACAGAAATACACAAACATTGTGGAAATCATCTAAAAGATAGTTAAGATTGCCTTACTCTTCTCACTAATATTTCCTCTACAATTTTCATTTTCTATTATTCATAATTGATATATTATTATTTATTCGGTTACCTAACGTTACGTCTTATAAGAAGCACCTAATTTAAATATAAAAATACTAACCTAAAGTTAAAAAGACGGGTATGTTACCCTTGAATTTGCATTCCTATGTCAGCCGGGACGTTCTTTTCAACCCGCACAAATCATTTATAGCATTTTAAGTTTTAGCATTCAAAAAAAAGTGAAAAATTTCTAATGACACACCCTGTATATTCAAAAGTCACACTCGATGACGTAAGATGTCATTGCGAATAAAATAGGTTTTATGAAATTTTTTGATATCGGCATCCTAAACAATCATAACAGCTCAAATCCGACAGCTGTCATCCTGTTCTGGCGATATTGAAAGGATTTAAAGCAAAAATTTATTTTTTAGTATTTCTTACTGTACAACTTTTAAATTTACTCATCTAAAACTATTTTGATAATCTAAACCGATCCCACTCAACCTCAACCCTTAAAAATTATTTCTAAACAAAATATAAAAATTGTGGTTTTGCAAATTCGCATCGATTAATTTTTTTCAACAGGTTTCCTGGTTATCCATCATCTTGGGAACTTTGGTTGTAGTCATCTGCCTTGGAGTTTTCATTCAATGCATCATGGAAGTGAAAAAATCGCGCCAAGAATCGGATGCCCAACTGCGAAAAATGTTGATAGAAAAAAAGCAACTTGAACTAGCTAAAGCCAGAAGATCCAGGGCAACAAATCGAATAACGACTCCAAAATGTCTGGAATTTGTAGATTTAACAGTTGAAAAAAAGACTACAAAAATGTCCTCTGCCAAAGATGTTAACAGAAAGGTGGTTGTTGAAGAAGAAAGAGCAATACGAGCTGAAAAAATTGAAGAACATGGAGACTTAAAGGTTAGTCCTTTCATGAAGAGGAAGAAAAGAGGAATATCAACTTCCAGCAGCACGACAACAGAGAAGAAACATATCTCCAACATAAGAAAATCTTCGGAAGAAATTAAAGACAAAATGTTAACTAACGACTGTATATCTTCAATTAAAGACACAAATGGAATAAATTTAAATTACCCAATGGCTAATCTTGTTGTCAATAACTCCATATCAAAACTTATTGGAGAAAATAAAATATTAATAAAGAAAGAAAAAATCTGTGGAGAGGCTCTAATGCATTCTATTGAACGTTTTAAAAGACATACTCAAATATCGCCTACTTTGACTAAGGCTTCTTGGAAAACTGCAGATAATAAAAAAACTGAATATAACAACGAAAAGAACTTTATAGAACCATCTAGAACAAAAAGTGTTTTTGGTAAAATTGCTGAAGCAAAAATTGAACGTGTTAAAAGAAATAGCAAAATATCTGAAACTCTCACTGAAGTTCTTAATAAAATTGCGAAAAATACAACTAAAAGTGAAAGCAAAAATGCAGCTTGTTTCAAAACCAAAGCTAACGTTTCTGAGAATATTTTCGCAGAACCAACGAGAAAAAAAACTGTTTTTGATAAAATTGTTGAAGCAAGAATTGAACGTTTTAAAAGAAATAGCAAAATATCTGCAACTCTTACTGAAGTATTTAATAAAACTGCAAAAAATACAACTAAGAGTGTAGAAAAAAATGCAGATTGTTTTACAACCAAAGCTAACATTTCTGGGAATATTTTTGTAGAATCAACTGGAAGAAAAACTGTTTTAGATAAAATCGCTGAAGCAAAAATTGAACGTTTTAAAAGAAATACCACAATATCCTCCACGATGACTAAAGTTTTTAACAAAACTGCAAAAAATAAAATAGATAACAAAAAACTAAACGTAGATCATTTTAACTCAGAACCTGACAAATTTAAAAACAAAAACATTACAATAATGTCCACTTTGACTAAAATTTTCAAAAATACTACTAAAAATAAAGAATCTACGGAAGCTTTTGATTTTTATAATAATAGTAAAAAACCAAATGCAACTTATCATAACTCTGGAAAATCCAATGCAGTTTTCGAGAATATTGTTAGTGCCAAAATAATGAACGGTCTAAAACAAAATACAACTGTCTACGCAAATTTCAATGAAGTTTTTAATAAAACGGCAAAGAAAGATAAAGATAAAATGGAAAACCAGAATACGGAAACTGATAATTTTAAAGAGATTGTTAAGAATCACGAGGAAAAAAAAGAAGATAAAGAAGTGGATTCACACACTGCTAATCCCGAACATTTTGTTATGAACTCGAACCAACAATCTGGTTCCTTGGTTAGAACTAAAAGAATTTAATTTAGTTTTAACGTAGATTTAATTTTGTTCAAATGACAGTACTGTTTTCTATTTTACTAAAATTTTTAAAAAAGGGACAGAGTAATGATAATGTCTTTTTGAATAGGAAGCAAAGTAATAATGTTTATATATATATATATATATATATATATATATATAAATATATATATATATATATATATATATATATATATATATATATATATATATATATATATATATATATATATATATATATATATATATATATATATAGAGAGAGAGAGAGAAAGAGAGAGAGAAAGAGGGAGAAAAAAATACAATTTTAAAAAAATATGGTGAATGCGCAATTAAACACAAATCTTAATATTTCAACCTTTAAGAATAATTTAATGATAAAAAATGACATAATTCTTTTTTTTTTTAATTATTTTTAAGAATAATAAAATTATCTGAGGTTTTGAAAAATAGATAATAGGTAGATACTGCCATGGCCGCCAACAGGGGGGTCAGTGGAGGTCCGTCAACCCTTCCCTGGGTTTTTAAAATTACTTAAAATAAAACAATTCCCGTCTAAATCCTTAAATTTTACAATATCGCCTAGGAATTTAAATGTATATGATTATTATTTAGAAATTAAAGTTGCGGTTTTTTAACATGTGTTTTTAATTCGATTATATCTGGGTTAGTAAATTAACCTAAACTTTTTGATCCCATCTACATTTTTTGCTGGCGGCGGCCCTGGAGACTGCTTGTTATTAGTTAAGTCATTAATTAGTTATTAAACCCTTCGTTATCATTTATATAAGTTAGATAATGACCGACGGGTACTACCATTTTGACCAATTTATTTGTAAACCTAGCTGGTAGTAATTATAATTTAAGAAGTAAAATAAGACTTTCGGATGGCTTTGTATAGTTTTAAAATGTTACTATTTTTGAAAAAACATTATGGAATTAATCTAAAAAGAAAATGTGTGATAAAATAAGCAGAGACTACGGTTAAATGGTCAAGAATTGGCGCTCTGCCTCGATGTCCGTTCTTGTAAAAACAATCAGGCCTGTTTAATTAAGCATAAATTCAAAAGACTACCTGTAGCACGTCATCAAGTTAGTTGTTTCGCGCAAAGCAGTTCAGTCACTGTGCTCCAACAACTTGTTTTAAGCAGACGTGTGACCGCGTCCACGGAATTTTATTTAATGGATTGCCGAGAGAAAGTTAAAAACTAATGAAAACAACCTGGAATTCGGTCTGAAAAGGTGAAAAATGTCCAACTCTCTGTGCAAATCGTCTGTGGTAAGTCTAGTTAACTTTTTTAATTAATTGTCATCTTAGTTTTTTGATTATATATTTCTTAAGCACGCTTGCGTGCAGGTACGGATATTTTACAATAATTTGACCTTCGCATTATGAAGTTTTTAATTGTAAATTTGAAATTTTACATACAAATTGTACGTGACAATTATTGGCCATCTTTAAGCTCCTTTTAGTCACTAAAAATATAAATATTATTAATAAATACTGTTTGTTTCTAATAGAAAAAAAACATAAAATGTAAACAATATATTGCTAACGCAACAGTAATTTGTAGGTACACCAGTAATTACCTTTAAACCAAAGTTAATAGGCTCGCAAATTTATTAATATTAATGCTCGCACAACTCACAACATTGCTTTTCATAATTTATATCCTGCCTTTTGAATATAACGCATACATTTCTGGGTATTAAAAGAAACTTTCTACGAGCAACATTTTTAGAAATCTCTAATTTTTGTTTTTAATTAAACAGCTTTAAGAACTGCCAAACCGTTTTAATTTAATATTTAAAGTATTATTTTAATTTACATCAACTCAGTAAGTTAATCCCAGAAGATCTTTCCAATATTTATATATATATATATATATATATATATATATATATATATATATATATATATATATATATATATATATATATATATATATATATATATATATTATATATATATATATATATATATATATATATATATATATATATATATATATATATATATATATATATATATATATATATATATATATATATATATATATATATATATATATATATATATATATATATATATATAGAGAGGAAGGGTAGTCGTGACTGACTAGTTAAAGAAAAAATCTGAAACCAGAGTAGTGGAAATGCAGTCAATTGAAAGGCCACTTTAAGTAATTAACTCTTTATTGAAAAAGTCGAGCTTTCGGAAAAACTTTTTCCCATCATCAGGACAATCATATGTGAGTTGAAAACATGAAACAGGTTTAATACCAATGAAGAACAAAACTTCATTCACATTCCTCCTTAAACTACATTGACTTTAACTTAGTTTTTAGCACGTGGATCGTTGCCACCATGTTACTAACAAGACTTTTACGGAGTTTAATAAACAGGTCAATATTCTAAGCCTAAAAAAGTTACGACATTTAAAACAAGTGAGGTAGGCCGTAGCTGACGCACTCTAGTAGCAACATCAAAAGCGTGGACGAATTTAAATTTCTCGCCTCAGAAAACCCCCCGATCCCAAATTTTGTACCGCTAGGTCATTTGGTTAAAGAATTATTAAGAAAAAACCAAAGCAAAATTAAAAGTTTAACACCCTGTATCTTTGTTATTATTAACTTTCGGATAAGGCAAGTTAACGTAAACTGCATTATTTTGATCTAAGGAATCTGCTCTTGCTCTGTGTCCCATTACTTTTGGGACACCCTGTGTATATATGACCAAATGATTTAGTAAAAACTTCTTTAGGCGTGCTTAGCACTTTTTGCGGGTATTGAATAATGCTGAATTGTTAAGACCCGGCTATGAAAAGTTTATGATGCAGGCGGGAAAAAAAAAGTGAAAGGTTAATAGGTAATTTCGGCTTGGTAAAGTTTTAACTTCTATCTTAGATGCACATCCTAATTTAATTCTCTAAAATCACTTAGAAATTTTGGGAACAAAAATTCCTCCTGCGGAAAAATAGAAACTAAGGCGCAAAGAATTGTGACGTCCAATGAATATTTTTCCGATGTTGTTTTTATTACCCAAAATTTGCACCCTGGTAATAATGTAAAACGATGGGAACTTTGTCACTGGTTTTTAAATATATCTAACAGGGATGGTTCTTTTTACAAAAAAAAAAAATATATATTATGTCAACTAATAAATTGCGGTATTTTTAACCGACCTATTAAAAAACATTGGAGCTCTACAAATCCCTACATGGTTTTTTTTTTTTTTTTATATATATATATATATATATATATATATATATATATATATATATATATATATATATATATATATATATATATATATATATATATATATATATATATATATATATATATATATATATATATATAAAGTGACCGGATCTCATATATGGGGGAAAAAAAGTCGGAATTTTGTTCGGGCTGGACCCTCCAAAAAAATTCCCCCCTTTCCCCAAAAATTTAGATAGCCGAAATTTGAGCTCGATTAAACGAAGTTAACCCGTGCCGCTCGTCGCTCAAAGTTTGAAAAAATTAAAATTTTTTTGGCCAAAAAGGTTTTCATAAAGGGCCTTTTAACCCCCAATGGTAAATAATAAAAAAAGCAATATCTTAAAAAAATAATTTTGTTCTTCAAAATTTATATTCTATACATAAAAATTGGGGTTTTATTTTTTTTAATCAAACCGATTTCCCCCCTTTAGCCCCAAAAGTGACCTGGTACCACTAGGGCATACTTCGTATATTTTTTATTAAGTGATAAATTTTGCTTTTTTTTTGGATATTTTT
>JAHBCN010014016.1:0-23308 GCA_019359885.1 Listronotus oregonensis
AAGGCTGCCCAAATTAGATTTTTTTTTTGTAGTGTTTTTTAAAATTGGGGGGAAAAAAGGTTCTTTTGGAAAAAAAAATTAAAAAAAGTTGTGCGGAAAATTAGAAAATTTATTAAACAATGACCATGAAAGGGGGGTTTATTTTTTTGACTGGCTCCTCTATAAAAAAAAAGAAAAAAATATAATCTTCAAAACAATGTGTCCCAAAAACTTTTTTAAGTTTCCTTTATATATTCCGGAGATTTTTTTTTTAAAATTTTTTGGGGTCATAAAAAAAGTTAATCATATAAAAAAGTTTATCCTTATTATTTTTTTACTGTGTGTGTATTGGGGAAAAAAAATCTTTAAAAATAGATAGACATATAGATAGATAGATAGATAGATTGCTGTGTTTTTCCCCTGTTTTTCCCCTATTAATTGGTATTTAAACCCAAACCCCCAAAAAATTTTTCCCCTTTTTTACGTCCGATCTAAAAAGGGGGGGGGGCTGATTACAAAGGGGGGGGTTTGATTTGCAAAATTTTTCAATACGGCGGCCAAAAATAAAATAAAATTTTTTTTTAAAAAACATCTCGTCCGCCATAGTGGATCCCTTTTAAAAAATTTAAAAAAATTTTTAAAAAATAAAAAAAAAATATTTTTTTTATTTTTCGTTTTTTTTAAAAGATATTCAAAAATTTTTTCCCCTTTAAAAAGGAAGGCTTTTTTTCCTTTTTTTAGATTTTTTTTTTTTATTCCCACCCAAGTTTTTTTTTTTTCTAATAGTAAAAAAAAAATTTTTTTTTAATGAATATTTTTTTTTTAACCTTAGAATAATTTTATGAAAAAATGGATATATATTTTTATTTTATAAATTAATTTTTTTCCCCTAATTAAAAGGGGTATATATATTTATATTATTGTTTTTGCTTTTTTTTACGGGATGTCCCCGCATGCATTTAAATTTTTTTTTTTCTTTTAATTAGTATGTTTTTTTTCTGGGTTTAGGGGGGTTAAAGGGGGAAAAAGATTAACCCATACAAAATATGCAATAAACTTCGCCATTTAAAAGGTCTTCTTTTTTGTTGAAAATTTTTTTTTTGTAAGCTATTTGTATCCCTTAATTTTAAATATTTAGTTATTATTATAATTATTATTATTATTATTATTATTATTATTATTATTATAAAGTGTTTAAAATTCTAATTATTTCAGTTGTAGCCTTTTAAAAAAGTTTTCGTGTGTTTGCTGTTGGGCGCAATGAAGCTAGAATCGAACGTTCTGAGTTTCGAGGTTCATGTTTTGAAAAGAAGAAAGAACTGCTGGTCTGGCGGGAAAAATTCTTAAATACTCGTTTATAAAAGGTGGTTAAAAGGGGCCTGTTCTACTTTTTAAAACCCCCCCAAACCTTTTTTAAAAAACTTAAAATTTTTTTTCCCCGAAACCCCCTTTTTTTGAAACGTTTGTCACAAATCTCAATTTCAAATTTCCCCCGATTTTCTTGAAAATTGCCCAAATTTTCTTTATATTATATAAGGGGGGGGAAACCCAAAAAAAAAATCGAAATTTTCAATTTTTACTTTTTTTTTAAAAATTCGGAAAAGTTAAAAAATAACTGAAAAAATCTACTTTTGTTAGAGAATCCGCCTTTTTAAAAAAGATTTTTTTCCTGGTTCCGTAAACAGTGACATTGTACTGATAAAGAATTTATTTTTTTTTTATATTTTAAACCCCCAAAGAAGGGGGGGAATCGACACAAGATGGAAAAGCTTTTTTTTTCCCCCCTCTTCTTCAACAGCGTGTAAATTTGTGAAATATATTTTTTTTTTTTAAAAAATTTTTTTATAGTAAATTCTTAAAATGTAAAATAAAATTGATGGTTAAAATATTAATTGTTCTTTTAACAACCGAAAAAAAAAGGCTGAAACTAGAAAATAGCATGTTTAACAAAATAATATGCTTTAGGGACAAAAAAACATCTTTCAGTAGCAGTTCAATTTGTATAGTTACCTATTGTTATTGGTAGCATTATTAAGATAGAAGAAAATAAAATGGGTGGGTCGGCGACACCATGGGGGGGGGAAGCTTAGACCTTAGTAACAATTTTTTTGGGAAAAACCCCCAAAAAAAAACCTTTTGGGAAAACCGCTACTCCCCAAAAAAATTTAATATTAAATATGCAAAAAATTTTAAAAAAAAAAAGAGAAGTTCTTTTTTTAAAAAAACAAAAAAAAAAATTTTTTTTAAATTGGAGGGAATGCTTTTATTGCGTTTTCCCTTTTTGGTTTATTAAAACACTTTTTTTCCCCCCAAAAGGCCTAGCACTTCCCATTTTCAAGTACCTGCTTTTTTTTTACAATTCGATCTTTGAAATCATTTTTTTTTTTTTTTTTAGGACCAGCAAGTAGAACAACACCACAGAGGGGGATTTTTTTTTTCTGATACCGTAAACATTGGATTAAATGTTTTTTTTTTTTCTGTTGTTAACATTTGTAAAAATTTTAAAAAATCCAAAAATTGATACTGGGGGGCCGGGGTTTTTAATACCTATTTAAAGGTGCTATTTAGAGGTATACAAAATCAAATTCCCACAAACTTTTTTTTTGAAATCAAATTTAAACCGAAAAAATGATTACTATCTAAACCTAATGAAAACCAATATCCTGAAAGATATGATAATTTCAAAAGTAGCCCCTTTTTGAAAACTTTTTTTAAAAAAAGGGTTTTTTTTTAAACTTGTAAAAAAAACAATTTTTTTAATTTTTTTCCCCCCCACAATCGTATTTTTTAAACAAAAAATTTTTATAAAAAAAGACTTTTCCTGAAAAAAAAGAAATTTTGCTCCGTTTGCCATCTTGTCTCATCGATGGACATACTGTATAAGAAAGTAAAAAATTTCTCTGTAAACTTACTCATCTGAATCCAAAAATTTCCTATCCAAAAAAGTCAACCCCTAACTCTTCCCCGACTAGATTCCTTACTTACAAATGCCTTTTAAATGACCTTCTTAACTTGAATTTTTCAGTGGAAGCATTTTAACCACCCAAAAAAAAAAAAAAAAAATATTGTAATTAATACGTACAAAACAGATATAAAGTCAAATTATACCCATTTGTAATGACGTCATTTTTTTTTATCTTTGTGAAAGTATATTTAAACTCGGTGAAAAAAAATTTTTTTGGAAAAAAAAATTGTGTCCGATGATTATTTTTTTTTTATATTTTTGATTATGTAAAGTATCCGTCACTGTCAATCAAAAACTTTTTGGGGTGTCAACTTTTTTTTAAAGGGGGCTTTTTAAAAAATTTTTAAATAATTAAAAGATAAAAAAAAGGTATAATGAACAATCTCAACTAATAATTTTAAATATTTTTTTTTTAAATGGAAAAGGAACAAGTCCGAAACGGAAATGCAGTTCAAATTGACAATTTTCTCACCCCCAAAAAAAACAACAAAATTTAGCCCAAAAACGATGGAAATATAAAGAAAAAAAAGAATAAAATTAGATAAAATTTTTCGCTTCTAGTATGTCTTTTAAGCAAAAGCAGCAACAATTAAAATTACAACATATTTAAAAATTATAATTTGGGTCAAATTTATTCTATGTACGCCAAATCGAATAAAAAATGTAACAAGGGCAAATATAAGAAAAAATTCGGTAATTGTTTCATATAGCTGTTTGGCTATTTTAAAAAAGTTGTTTTAAAAATTTTTTTTTTACAGGCTACTTATATGGATACAATATAATAATAATTTTTTGGGGGGGAGCTTCAAAAATATGTTTCAATTTTTTTTTATTAACAAATATATACAAATCATCCCACGGGATGGAGGAGTAAAGGGGGGGGTGCTGGGCGGGAATATAACAGCAATAATCAACAGGAAAAAAACCAAAAAACCTTTTTGTCAAAAAAAACCCCCAAAAAGAATTTTTTAAAAAATTTTTTTTTAATTTTTTTTTATATGGTAGAAGTCATAATTTTTCAAAAAAGTGTAATTATTTTTTCCCCCCGGGTTTTTTTTCTAATACATCGTTAAAATTTTGTTAATAACTTCCATGTAGGTAAATTTAAAAAAATTAAAAGCCCTAAATTCTAGTCGGTCATGGTTAGTTCTGGTTAGCAAAGCGGTTTTTTATTTTAAAAAATTATATTTCAGACGTGAAAACGGGGATTTTTTAAAAAAAAACCCCCAAATTATTGCATTAAAATTTTTTTTTACCCAGTTCCTGCAAATCGCATGTTTAAATTTAACCACTGAAAAAAAAGGGTTTTTTTTAAAAACCCCCGGAGTCCTTTTTTTCCCTTTCCCTAGACTATTCTGCTGTTTTTTTTTTTAAAAAATTTCCCCAAACAACTAAAAAAAAAAAGCAGCAGTTTGGCAACGCCATTTTTTTCCCAAAATTTTTTTTTTCCCAAAGGAAAATTTTCCTTAAAATCCAGTTTTTTTTTGCCTTTTAAAAAAAAAATGACAGATGGCAGACATTATAAAAACGTTCGATAAATATTAAATTATTGTAAAATGCAGTTTTTCCAATATTTTGATGCCGAAAAAGTGCCGTGGGTGACCCTAAAATAGTTTTTGCCCCCCTTTTATTATTGCTGTTGTATTTCCCCCAAAAAAACCCCCGTTCCTCCCCTCCCCCCCCTAAGTATGTATTAGTATATATTTGGTTTTAAAAAAAAAATTTAAACATATTTTTGAAGCTCTCCCACCAGGGTTTTTATTATTTTTTTAATTTCAAAATTTTTTTTTCAATTCAATTTTCAATTTTTTTAATTTCAATTTTCAATTTCAATTTCAATTTCAATTTCAATTTTTTCAATTTCAATTTATTTATTCATGTTAAAATACAATAGTATTTACATACGTCATAAAAATAATCAACTAAAAACGAATATATGTATCCATATAAGTATATATGTATCCATATAAGTAGCCTGTAAAAGAAATTTTTAAAAAAACTCTTAAATAAACCAAAAAAACTATAGAAAAAATTCCCAAAATTTTTTTTATTTGTATCCATATAAGTAGCAAATAAAAAAAATTTTAAAAATCTCTTGAAATACCAAAAAGCTATATGAAACAAATACCAAAAATTCAAAAGGGGGTTGAATATTTTAAATTTTTTTCCCCCCCCCTTAAGAAAAAAAGATCAAAAGTATAGGCTTAAATTAAAAAAAAAAAAAAATAATTAAATAAAAAAAAATAGACTTGCCAGATATTGTTCATAAAAGAATCAACGTTTTAAGGGGGTATATCAAAAAAAAAATTTATATCCGAAAGGTTTTTCTCCATTTTTTTTTGACAAGACGTGGATTTTTAGCAAGGATGCTTTTTTTTTTTATTATTAGATTAATTTAAAAAATGTTAATTGTTATTTAGTTTGTTAATAAATAATGCTACAAGATTTTTTTTATTTTTGAAATTAAACGTGTATAGGGATTTTAAAAAAATTTTAATATACTACTAAATTATCTTTTTTTTTTTCCTAAACGTATAAAAAAAAAAAAGGGAATATTAATTTTTGAACGCTGTAGCCCCAAAATTTTCCCGACCTAATTTTGACTCCAAAAAATCTTTATCTATTTACGCCCTACTTTTTTTTCCCTGAATGACGTAACAAAAAAGGGGATATTAAAACCCTAATATTCCTTAAAAACAAAAGAATTGACAAATATAATATTTGGTGGTGTTATATTTTTTCAGGGGGGGGTTTTTTAAAAAAATTTTTTTGACAGATATTATATTTTTTTATTTCTTGTTTTGGGGTTTTTAAAAAAAAAAAAAGCCCCAAAAAAAAAAAAAACCATTTCCAAAAATATTTTTGTAATTCGGAACACTGAATTTTTGTTGTCTTACCGAGCTTTTTTATTATACTGTCCCATAGCAATCATCTGTCAACCCAAAACCCCCCACAAATTGCCTGGAAAACAACTAAAACCAACCTTTTTTTTTCAGCCATTTTCTACCTTTACCCCCCCCAAATTTTTTTATTTTAATGGCCCCATTAGTTCCCCAACGTTTTTTTTCCAAATACTTGGGGATTGTTGAATATTACTACAGCGCCGAAAAAATTAATTTTTATTTTAGGGGTTTTTTTTTATAAAAAAAAAGTTAAAAAATTTTTATTTTTAATATTTAAATAATTTTAATGGTTTTTTAATAATATTTTTTCAATAAGTATTAAAAACTTATACAAAATCATTCATTAAAAACCCATTAATGAAAGGTTTTTTTTTATAAAAAATTGGGGGATAACAACTAAAAAAACAAAACATACTTTGGGTTTCTATTAATAATCTTACCCAGCCAAATAACAACATTAAAACATCTGTCAAGTGAGTTCCCCAAAAACGAAATAAATCCCGAGAAGGTTAAAAAAAAAAATTATTTCCACAATTAATAAAAAAACAATAAAATATTGTAATTAATAGAGCATTGGCGATTAATGATGTCCACTCTTAAGCAGCCTGGGTCATTAAACGCCTTATTAATCCCTTGTTTTTAAAAATATTTTGATAAGGATGTAAAAATATTTTTTTTAAAAAAAATTAAATTTTTTAAATTTTGCTTTTTTAATAGCAAAACAAAAATTATTTTATTTTTATAGTTAGAATTAATATATTACTATATAAAAAAATAAAATTCCCCTTCATTCTTAAAAATCTTCTTTTTTCCAACACGATCAAAACCCCATTTTTGGGAGTGTTACGATACCACCATAATTTGCTGATGTAACTTACAGTCTAATTTTTTTTTTTCTGACTCCCTCAAAAAAACTTTTTTTTTACCTGCGGAAATTTGTAACTTAAGTTTGAAATTTTTAATCAAAACATGAATAAATATAAAAAAACATAAAAAAAAAAGGGGGGAATTGGCTACTGCCAGAAAAAAATAGACAAGTCAAATTTTTTTAACTTTTTTTACCCAAAAAAGTATTTTTTTTAAAAAAAACATATTCCGAAAAAAGAAAGTACCTTTTAACAAAAATAGACAAAATTTTTTCCTTACCTAACTGATATTTCCCCCCTTTTTTAAAAATTTAACGTTGCCAAAAAATCTCTTCCCCCCCTTTTGGGGAACTAAAAACCCCTTTTGGAAGTAATATTCTATATAGCTGAATAAACTCATCAAAAAACAACCGGACGTTGAAACCAGCTTGTTTATTCTACTTTTTTTCTAACTTTCCCCGTATACCTAAAACATAATTCGTAATATATAAAGCCCTCAAAGAACTAACTAATATGTAATTGTAAAATTTTTTTTTTTAAAACAAAAATAGGTATTGGTGTCCCCAAAAACTTCCCGGTAAAAGTCGGCATCATGTCCCTTTTTTTGGGTAAAATTTTTTTTTAATTCTCCGAAAATTACGATCAAGGTGTCATTCAATTCGGAATATTATTTTAAAAAAAGGAAAATATTAAAGGAAGTTTTGGAAATTTTTCCCTTTTTTTTTAGATTTTTTTTTACATTTTGAATTTTTTTGATAGTTTGAGATATTAAAAAAAAAAAAAAAAACCCCAATTTTTTATTGTTATAACTTTTGCAATTTTTTGGGGCCCCTTTTTTTTCCTTTTCCTTAAACTTTCTACATACAGGGGGGTCGCGCAAAAAAAACTAAAAATGTTTATACAGGGGGTGTCATGTAAGGTTTGGGCCAAAAATAACCTTTTTAAATTTTTAAAAAAAACACCCCCCATATTTTTTTTTTGGTTTTTTTAAAACATTCTAACATATTTTATGTAAAAGTCCCATACCTATCTTTTACTGTTTCGTAAATATTAAGCGTTTTAAATTTTTTGATCTATTGAAGCCCCCTTTGTGGGGGTTAGGCTTTAACCGGAGGCCCGCCTTGCGCTCGGCTGGGCGGACACACGGGGAAAAAAGGGGAAAAATAGCTGTATAACATTTTCCCTTCCTTGTGCTGATTAACTGGCGGGGGGGGTGTATACCCCGAAAATTTAAAAGAGAGGAGGAAGGGTTTTTACCCCATTCTTGCTTCTCTCTCGCAGTTTTAATGCCTCAGTAGGTTTCCCAAAAAAACAAAAAAATCAAATAAAAAAAAATACATCCAAAAAACACCTAATATTTCCGAAACAGTTAAAAATAGCTATAGGAAAATTTACATAAAAATTTTTAAATGTTCTAAAAATCCAAAAATTGCTAATATACAGGGCGTTGCATTTAAATTTGGAAAAAAGTATTGTTTTCTATTAAATGACACCCCTGTATAAAATTTTTTTAAAAAATGCGCAAAAAAATCCAATAAAGTGTCCCAGTGTTTTTTTGGGGCTGCCCCCCCTTTTTTATTATTGAATTTATTCCATTTGGCTGTACACCCCGTATAATTCCGAATCGAATGACACCTTGATCGTAAGTTTCAGAAAAAAAAAATTTTGGGGACATGTTTACCAGACCAGTAGTGTTAAGGTTTTTGCAGCGGGTACCAATAAATAAATCCTCATTAAAAATGTTAATCTTATTATAAAATCCCTTTGTTTTAATCCAATTTTTTTTTTAAATATTCTTTGGCTGGGAAAAAAAAAAAAAGATGGTTACTTAAAAGGGGGGGTGGTTTTTTAATAAAACACAAAAAGTGTTAGAATTAATCCTTTTCAAAATTTTGGCCCTTTTTTTTTTTATAACTTTTTTTTAAAAACCCCAAAAATTTAAAATCCGATAAGAGCGAAGCACAATTTTTAAAAAAAGTGGTCTCGGGATATCTGTCGGGGAGACCACGGAAAAAAAGTTTCCTTCGGTTTAATATTAAAACGATCTTTGGTCGAAGGAGTGATTTTAGAATAAAAAAAAGTGGAAATCAGATAAGGCAACCCACCGAGGAAATCCGCGAGTTCAAGCTATCATGGCTGGATGGATAACACAGCCCAAAAAAAAAAAAAAGTCGAGATCCGTGGCTCAAACCATGATATTCCCATGTTACTACAGTCTTTTTTGATGAATTTTGGCTTTCAAAGGGAAAACATTGGGGGGAAACAGTATATTAAGCAAATTAATATAATCCATATTTTTTTAAAAGCTGAAAGAACAGGTAATTTTAAAAAATTTTGAACCTTCAAAGCGTTTTGAAAATGATACCTTTCTTCCATGCATCAGGCCCCCAAAAAATTATGCAAAATCCGCGCATTTATATTTTTTAGACCTTGGCCTTATTAAAAAGAATCTTTACCTAAAGATCCTACCAAAAATTTATCTCGGGGGCATTTACCATCAGACGCACCGACAAATTTTCCCCCTGGCATATGGTCTGATATAAAATAAAACAAACTCTTTGCGTTCAATGAAAACATCTGGAGGATTAGCACATGGAAAAAGGCATCCCAAGTACACCCCCCAAAATGGGTTAAATCAACACCCGTGTGCAAAAAGGTTTATACTGTGGTGAATTTCGCCCCAAGTAACCCTCAATCTAGTGAACAACACATAGAGTTAAAGGGGCCCAGGAAAAAGCCTCCCCCTAAAGATTAAGGTACCATGTTCACATGGTTTGAACAGCATTCGCCCTTTTATGATGTTCCTGACCATCTAATTTCAATATCACAGGTATATCAGAAGAGACGATAAACAAAAAATAAAGTGGATGATGTATCTTGTGTATCTCTTAAAGGAACTAACAGGAAAACCCTTTTCCCCCGGAATTTCACTTAAAAAAATTTTTTAAAAAAATTAAAAAACCCTAAGTCAAAAAAAAAGCGTATCATCTAAAAAAAGATATAACCCAGATCAATCCACAACATTTTTTTAATAGAATATTATGTACCATGAAAGACGAAAATGATCAAAAAATTTTTTTTTCCAATACGAACTAAGAAACTCCCCCCATTTAATCTGAAAAAATGAAAAAAGGGGGGAAAAAGGCTTTTTTAAATTTTTCTTCCCGGGGGAAAAAAGACCATTTTTTTGATTTACCAGAGAAAGATAAATATACTTTTGTCATAAATGGTGGTAAACTTTTATACAAGCTTGGGGGGCCCCTAAATATTTTACTTTTGGGCAACTGAAAAAATATTACTATAATTACCTTTGTAATAACTATAAAGGCGACGTCGTAGTCGTTTTTGATGGATCCCCCTAAATCCAAAAAAAAAAGATAAAAGAGCATCGGCGTCGTCAAAACAAAATTTACACCAAATATTGACTTTACGGACATTACTGCAGCGACTACCCCATAATCTTTTTTTTTTGGGGGAAAAAAAAAATTTTAAAAACCAAAATTTCCCCCCCAAAGGCTTAATTAATTATTTAACTAAAAATAATGTTCTGTCAAAAAACGGGGGGGTTGTGATACTTTGGTTGCCAATATGGCCATTAATATTTTAAAATTTCCCCGGAAAAAAAGTAATTACGGTAGCAAACTTTTCAGATATTTTCATATTTAATATTCTTGTCCCAGAGCAAAAATACGACCTCAAACTTTATATGTTACACTCTATCAAAAAACTTCCGATAAATATCTAGATATTTTAAAAAAAATTTTTAAAAACTTTTCCCCCAAAATTTAAAATTTAAAAAAATTGTTGTTTGTACATTCCCTTTACTGGTTTTCGACACAACTTCATATCCATATAAAATGGAAAAAAAAAAAATTTGGTATTAAAACCAATTTGCAGTTTTTTAGAATAAAAACTTAATTTGTAACTGCAGTACTACTTCCCCAAAAAAAAATTTATGCAACGTGGGAGAAAAAGGGGGGGTTTTTTCATTTTTTTTTTAACCCAGTTGCAGACAAAACCCCCAAAGACGAAAGATACCATTTTAAAAAAAATTATATTTTGGGGAAAAAAGGGTTTAAACTCTAATTTTTATTTTCCTCTTTCCTCCCCCCCAAAGAAGCTGCTGGGGGGATATTTTTTTTTTAAAAATTTAAATTCAGTTTTGGAAAGGTAATAACTTTTGGGGGCCCGAAGAGTTAGGTTGGCGTAAACCAAAAAAAAAAATTATCCCCAAAAAAATAGTACTAAGTCCCCTGGACCTAATCATTTAAAACCCTTTTTTTTTAAATGTAAAAATTTTTTTCGAGGGTAATTGTCCATTTTTTTGCCTATAAGTGTAGTGGCCTATGCAAATTTTTTAAGGGGGGGTCTTGTCGGCATTCAGTTCAACCAGATCATAGTGATTTGGGTATTGATAAAAAAAAATTAAAATTCAGTTGTTTAAAAAATATATTTATGTATTTTTTTAAAAATTTTTAAAATGTAGGTAACTTTTTTTTAATGGGCGTTTTGAATAAACAAGTTTTTTTTTGTTAATATATTTTTTTTTTTTAAAAATTTAAAAACAAAATTTTTTTACAATTTCCCTAAGTAAGTAAAAAATTTTAGTTTTATGTAATCCAAAAAAAACTGATTACAAAAATTTTAAAAAAATTTAAAAACCCCCCAATACTCAAGCTTCAAATTTTTTAAAAACCCCCAAAAAATAAACAAGATGGCCCGGGCGAAATCTTTTTTTGGGAGGAGAGGGGGGCTGCAGTTTTTTGTTGTATAATAATAAGGAAGTTTAAAAAAGGGGGATAAACCCCCAAAAATATGGGGCCCCCCCGATCAAAAAAAGTCCAGCCCAAAAAAAGAAAATAACTGTCAGGGGGGTTTTCCCCCCCTTTTGCGCAATAACAAAATTCCACGAAAATTTTTTGTTGCCTACTTAAAAATGATAAATCAGTGTGAAGTTAGCCAACACATTATAATTTTGGGGGCCCGGGGTATCGTTTTTTTGGGGGGTCAAAACTTTATTTTAGTGATTGGTGATTAAATTGTGACTATAATTTTGTGTTTATTGTTTGTTACTTATAATATCGTAACAAAATGACTAGAGGTTTTTGGGTTTTTTTTTTCAAATAAAAGGGGAACATACCCGTCTTTTTAATTTTTGGGAAGTTTTTTTTATCTTTAAATTAAAATTTTTTTTATAAGACGTAACTTAGGAAACCCAAAAAAAAATAATATATCAATTATGAATAAAAAAAAAAAAAATTTCATAAAAATATTAGTGAGAAAAGTAAGGCAATTTAACTATCTTTTAGATGATTTCCCCAATGTTTGTGTATTTCTGTGGATTATTAAAAAGAAATAAGGTTTACATTTAGGTATTTTTATTTCTTTTTTAAAAATTTTAAAACCTTTTTTAAAAGGATCAAAATTATTGATTAGGGAAAAAGGCAAATTTAAATATATACAGGCCCCTCTAATTGAATAAAAAATTTACAATTTTGGGGGGGTTTTTTTGGGGCCCTTTGATTCCCCAAAAAAAAAATCGGCAATGTTTCGTTTTCGAATATTCATCACCAAAATTGAAAATAAAACCCCTTTTTTTTATTCCTCCTTTTTTTTTTGCACAAAATTCTTATTTTTACACAAAATTTTTTAACAATATTTCACAAACCCCTTTTAAAAAATTTTTTTTTTATTTTTTTTTTTCACCTTTTTACCTTTTTTTTTTTTTAAACAAATATGGGCTCCCTTTTTTAAACCCCAAAAATTCGCAATTTAATGGAAAAACAATGTAAAAAAAAAAAAAAAAAAATTTTTAAAAAGGGGGTTTTTAAAATATTTGCCCTTTAGTGTAAAAAAAAAAATTGTGAGGGGAAATAGTGAAAATCAGGATTTTAAATTTTTTTAACTTTTGATGAAGATCTCGAAGCAAACTTTAAAGATATTTTCAGATTTGTAATCCCCAAACCCCTATCCAAATTTTATCAAAATCGGGGGGGGGCAATTTTTCGAGACAATACCATTTGTTTAAAAATAAATTAGTTTTTTTTGGGTTTTTTAATCTTGCATCATCAACTTTTTAAGCTCGACATACTGTACATACATAATATTTAACGGATACTGTTACAATGGATACTCTTTTACCAAATGTTCAAACATTTTTAACCACTGTTATTCTGTCTCATAAATGTTTGTTATTGTATTGTTATTTGTTTTTTAATGTACAACCAGAATCTTAGGATTAGATTAAACTCATTTAAATATCTGGCCCTTCTTTTATCACAAAATTGGTGATAAGTACATAATACTATCATACAATTTTTGGGAAATTTTTTTTAAAAAATCGTTTTTTTATTTATTTACAAAGATTTTTGGTAAAAATACAAAACTTTAAAAAATATTGACCATTTAAAAAAAAGGGGCAGTAAAGTGGCGCCACCTATTCTTTCCATATTATATAGATGATATAAAATCAATATTACACAATAATTTTAAATATTCTATAGTATTTTTCCTTTAATAACCAACAATTTTTTTTGCAAAAAAAAAAAAAAAAAAGTGAATGTTGGAATTTGACATTTGATGATGTCAATTTTATAGATAGTAACAAAAATTTAAACCCGGGCCCCCGACCTACTATTCATTGAGAAAATTTTCCCCGGGGGGCCAAACCCCCCCATTCCCCTGCCCTGCACGCCTGGACAATTTTGTTCTACAAAAATTGGGCTTCCATACACCTTTAAACTTCCTTGGTTTTTACGATAATAGTTTTAAAACCCTTTTTAAATCCCCCCCTTTTCCCCCAATTTTCTTCTGAATATGCTAACATGACTGTACTATGTATTTTTTGCCGCTGAATCCAATTCCGGCCTCAGAAAAGCATCTACACGTCTAGGATTGGCTCCAGAGACAGAAAACTACCCCTAGAAAAGGTGGAAGATGGATTTCAACCATGCTATTCCAAGTACTTTTTTGAACCCGAATTTGTGATCGAAAAGCTTTTCCGTGCTGAAATTCACTGTCTAGGACTTAAACTACCCTAGAGAGGTGTAAACAATCGAGTTTTCACCCCTGAAATCGCAACGGTGGTCTTCTCTGCTTTTCAACGCTAAACCCAAATTTGTGGTCGGAAATTTTCCCCCCCCAAAATTCACCCTCTAGGACCCAAACTACCCCCCCGGGAGGGGGGGGTAATCAAGTTCTGGTTAGATCAAAAAACCCCATCCAGCGTTGACAAGTACATGAGAATACCACCCTTGCGTTTCCCCGGCTTCCCCAAAACCCCAAATTTTTTCCCCCCCTCCCTAGGGATAGTTTTGGTCCGGGGGGTGAATTTCAATGGGAAAAAATTTTTTGAAAACAAATTCCGGGGCCATCTTTTAAAATCCAAAAAAAAACCCTTTTTGGGGGCCCATGCAAAACTGTGATCAACCCCGAACACGATTATCCACCCCCCCCGGGGGGAGTTTTGGTCCCAGGGGGGTTTTTGTAGGGGAAAGTTTTCGACCACAAATTCGGGTCTAGGGGGTTTAAAAAAAATTTGGGGTACCTTTTGGGTTTAAATCCATATTTTCCCCCCCTTCCCCGGGTAGTTTTTTACCTCTTGGGCCAATCCTAGATTTGGGCTTTTTTAAAAGGGGCTATTTGGATTCAGCGTCGAAAAAAATATGGGGGTTTTTTTTGGGCCGACCCAGAATCTTGACATTTTTTTTTTTTGGAGTTGTGCAATCGTCCTCCCCCCTGGGAGAAAAGGGATTAAAATAACCCAAATTTCACGAGTTGGGGATTCCCCCTTTTTATTAGGGGGGTAATTATTGTATTCCCCCCCAGTTCACGGGTTTTTAAAATGCCCCTTTTAAAAAAAGCGTCCCAAAATTTAGTAATTTAAAAACCCGAAACAAAATTGAAAATAAACATTTATATACTTACCTAAGTTTCCTCTGAACAGTCTCTGCATCAAAAATATTTGGGGAAATTTTTTTGGGCCCCCGTTTGATGCATCTAATTTTGGGTTTGGGCCCCGATTTAAGGTACCCCAAAAAAGAATGAACTCTGTTGAAACTGTGCTGCCACAGTCATGGTTTTTTTCTGGCTTTACCATGACCCTGATTGTCGGGGGAAATTCCAGTTCTCCCTCTAAATTTTTAACAGACTGGAGGTTTTCAGCCCTTTTTTGCTTCTTTCCCGTGGTCTAAATGATTTGTTCTTCCTGTGAGAAAAATATATAAGAAAATAGCCAAAATCTTGAAAATATTAATCGAAACGCCGTACATGTATCATGCAGGTAAATAAAAATAAAAAAATTAACAAAACCTACCCCAGGCGCAAAGGACAAATTAATTTTTTTGAATATTCCTAAAATATTTTCTAATTTATTTCACAGCCAACTGGGATGAAAGTCCAACGGGGACTAGACTAGAGTTTTTGACTTTCCCTTTTATGTTTATAAAAAAAAATAGCCATTTTTTTTTCCCCCCAAAACCAAATAATAATTAAAAACAATTGAACATCAAATACAACTGGGGGTCATTTCGATATTTTTTTTAAAAAAATTTCTTATTTTATATGTCATTATTCGATTCCTCGTATCTCTTAATCATCATCTCGGGTTTAAAACTGTCAATTTTTATTTACAATTTTTTCATTGTTTGTTTTTTTTAAATTTTTCTTTTTAGATTTGGCAGAAAAAAATTACATGAGAAGGGTATTCAGTTTTTTTTTTAGAAAAAATACATAAGTCAAAAATGGGCTGTCTACTCCTCATCGGATGACTCTCTACTATGTTATTATAAAATGTTACTTAATATTAATTGTAGATAAGGGATTTTTAAAATAAAAAAAAATTTTTATTACTAAAAACAGTCCATTTTTATTTTTAAAAATTTACCCAGTTAGTAGTGTATGTAACCATGATTATAACTTTCTAAACCAACCCTTTTGGTTGATATTTTTACTGCTACGTTTTTAAAAGAAAATAACAGGTTTCAAAAATTCTATACTCTACGTTTTAAAAAAAAACAAATCAAATCCACATTTTTTAAATTTTTTAAATTTCAATTGAATTATACAAAAATGTCTATGGATAACTCAACATCATTTTCTTTAAAAAAATTTTATCCAGTAACGTCCAAGTATATTACCACTTTTTTTTTCATCTCCATGTCAAATTTTTGTTTTTTTATTAATTTTGATAAAAAATCCAATAAAATTTTACCTTCCCTTTGTTTTCAACTAATAAACTAAAGTCGCTAAAAAATTTCCACTACTAGCTCCACCAAATTAAAATTTTTTTTAAATTTCTAGATTCTACGGGGAAAATTTACACAAAAAAATATTCCACATTTTTTTTAAATACTATAGTCTATTGAGCAATAGCTCATTCGACGCGGAATGCAAATCTGAGAAAGGCGTTTTGAGGATTTTTTTTGCCAATAAAACTTGAAATTTTTTTTAACCAAAAACGAAAAAAAAACCGATTTTTGATGATAATGAAAACCATAAGAATGGGGAAAATTCAAAAAAATCCTTAAAGAAAGGGAAAATTTTTTACAAAAAAATTTTGACTCTTTGGGGTTTTATCTCCAATTTTTAATTTTTAAATTTTAAAGTGAATATGGCTCCGCCGACATTTTTTGGTTGGGGCTCGGCGTCAAAAACCGAGTACGTCACACTAAATATTTTTTTTTGAGTAATAAATATTATTTAATTTTTTTTTAAATTTTGGTATATTCAAAAAATTCGTAGAATTTATTCCCCTTAAAAAAATTTTAAATTTTGTTAGTTTTTCAACAAGTTAGACAATTGTCAATTAACAAAATTATTTTAAACTTTCGCCTCAAAATTAAAAAAATGCTTAAATAATTTTCTTATAAATTTTTTGTTCTTGAAGCCCTTCCTATATAATATTAACAAGATAACGCCATAACAGTTTAAAAACATTTTAATCTTTTGTTTATAATAATTTTATAACTTTGACAAAATTTAAAAAACAGGGGAAAATTTTTCAAAGTTATAAAATTATTATAAACAAAACAATAAACATTTTTAAACTTTTGGGGTATCTTTTTAGGTATGTATAAAAGTGATCCCGACGCGAAAATCTTTGAAAATTATTAAACATTTTTAATGTACAAAAGCAAAGTTGGGAATCTTTTTGTTAATTAAAATTGTCAAACTAAACGTTTTCCCTTTTTCACTTTAAAAACCCCTTTTTTAACGGGAAAAAAATAAACACGAAACCCTCTTAATGCTGCACAAATAAAAAAAAATTTTCTTAAAAAATTTTTAAATATAAAACAAAAAAAAAAAAAAATACACTTAAAAATATTTTATTAAAAAACCTAAAAGGAATTTGAACATGAAATAATAAAAGGATACTTTTATACATAGATAAGGCTATCAATGCAAGAAATAAAACTATTTTCTTCTTCACACTTTTTTTTTTTCGGGACAGTCCATAAAGGTGTGGCCGTACTGTACCGTGGCTGTCTAAGTGTGGTAAGGGGGAGTTTATTCGCACGAGACCTAAATATTTGGAGGTCAGAAAAAAGGAATACTTCTGCGGTGCGGGTTCCATATCGGGACGGGGAAAAAGGAACAAAAAAGTTGGAAGTTGAGGGCCTCTTAAGTTGAACTGAAAAAGGATGTTTTAAAATGGCACTATGTTGTTGCTGGGAGCTGCCAGAGAGAAATTATATCCCCCAACTTTCGGAGCCATGAAAATACCTATAAAAGAGCGACAATCCTCAGCCCCCGGTGGGCAACGGAAGGAAGCTTTCTGTAAGTGTGGAATCATTAATAAGACGAAAAGCTCCTCTTTGAATGGAGTCAAGAATGCTAAGTGTTGTAGGAGGGGCCATTCCAGGCATGGGGAAAAAAGATAATTTAGCGAAATATGAGTTTGACGATAACATTTGTCAAATTCACGAAAAAAATACAAATGAATTTTCTTCTGATGGTCCGTTTTTTTAGCAAATTTCTTTTTTTACCAATGTTCCCCCTTAAGCCAATAGCACTGGTAAATTTAGTGTGGTCTCTTTCTCACTTTTTAGATAAAAAAATTGAAAACCCAAAGAGCTGTCACGGGGCTTTGAAAAAGTTGCAGTCTATCGGGCTCCGCGCCCAGATTGATGATACTTATTTTTGGTAATAGTGTCGAAAACCCAGTCAGGATTCTGGACCAAGAGAATTTTTTTTTTCGCGGAACCCGCCGAGGTCGGGGGGAACCCCGGGGTTTCCCGCGGAACATACTTTGAGAAACGCTTTTTAAAAAAATTTAATTTTAAAGAAAAATTTTCAAAAAATATATTCTTTGAAAACCAAAATTTTTTTTTTAAAAATTCAATTAACTTTTAATCCCCAAAAAAAATTATTTAATTGACCAACTGTTTTGACGCCGAGCGCGAAAAAAATGTCGCGCAGGCCCATTTCCAGCTTTAAAATTTTAAATTATAAATAATTAGACAAAACTTCCGTACTTGGGACCTTTTATGGAAAATTTTTCTCCTCTTAAAGGATTTTTTTTTGCAATTTGCTATCTCTTATGGTTTTTGAGTTATCATCAAATATCAAAATGGTTTTTTTTCGTTTTTTTTTAAATAACAATTTCATTTTTTATTGGCAAAAAAAATTTAAAACCCCTTTCTCAGTTTCCTTTCCCCATCGAATGAGCTATCGCTCATATTTTTCAACCTTCTTTTTTTGCAAGAAACACTTCTCGACTAGAATATAAGTTTTGGTTACCAAAAGGGGTCATATCACTTACGTCATCGTATCTTTTTTTCTTTTAGATTCTAAGAAAAAAAAAAAAAAAACACACAAGATAGATATTCCACATTTTTTTAATACTAATAAAGCAAAAATTGTACCTAACATTTGTAACAATCCCTTTTTTATCTTACTTTGGTTTCTCCTATCGAATATAAAAATTGCAAGACGAAAAAAATGTATTCTTTTTCCCGTCATGTGTGCTAATAAACATAAAAAAAGCAAATTTACCAAAACTGTAAAAAAAAATTTGTTTTGACCCAAGCCACCACCTTTAGAAACCCCCACCTGACCAAAAAAAAAAAAACCTTACATCACAATTTGATTGGCCCTTTGAATAACCCTAGCTTCGTCGGGGCAAAGCACTCTTTTTTAAAACGGAAGCGCCTTGAACTCGACGAATCCCTGCGTCTACGATCATCATCGATATTTTTACCCGGGAAAGGGGAGCCGCTTATCTATTTCGTTGGTAAAAATGTGGCCATGACAGTCGATTCGATGGAAATCGTCACTTGAGCGATTTAAGGCCGAAACGGTGTGTCGTTGTTTACTAAAGCGCAAAAAAAAAAATATAAAAACCTGATTAAATTTATAATTTGTTTTGGGTAATTGAAGAAATAGGTAAACCAATTTCGGTTTGTATTCTTTTTTAAACAACAGGATTTTTTCCCATTTATATGAAATTTGGATTTAAATTAAACAAAAAAAAAAGGTAAGAGTAAATGTCGAAACACAAAAAGTCAATATTCAGTCAAAGTCTAGCATTTACTAAATGTTATAGATATTTACATTATAAGTCCAAAAAATGAAATTTTACAATATAAGTGAGATGTTTATGGACGGAGCGACGAAGAAGCAGAGTCTGGAATTTCAAAACGAATACAAAGGGTTTTTCGAACGAATAATGTACCGTGCGTTCAATTTAGCCTGATAACATTTTGATTCGCTGAAACTTTTTTGTTTTAAAAGATATTAAGGTGAATTAAAAAAAAAATGTATGGTTGGTATAAGTTTTTTCTAAGTTAAAATAAAAAAAATACCGACACATTTTAACATATGCCCAACTTTAATTTTTTTAAATGAAACATCCTGTATATTATATATTGATTTAATAAAACCGTTATTCTGATTATAGTAATATATCACATTTTAAATTTTAAATCCATCCTTTTTCCGACAATTGCAAAAATAAAACAAAATAACGTCAAAGGAATACTGACATAACTGCAACAACACAAATGGTAGGAAAGTTTTTATCTATTCTAATACTGCTGTATATGACTTCCATTTTGTTGAACACATTCTTCCTCTAACTGTATGATTTTTGGCATTTAACATCATGCCCGGATTATCTCTCAAATGATTGACTGCCACTGAATTTTTTGAAAACTCCCCCAATTTGAAAGGAGTTTGATACAAAAAATTTTTTATATGTCCCAGAAGAAAAAAAAACATTAATAATAAGTCCCGGGGTGTTGGCTGGCCAACTCAGAGTTCCCCATTACTTATCCCAAACCCCAGGATATTCCATGTTAAAGAGTCCATTCGCACCGCAAAAAAAAGATCCAATTTGGGGTTCGGGCATAATGTTTTTTTCAAAAACGGTATAAGTTATCAATAATTTCAAAATTTTATGAAAGCCAACACTTAAATCTAGGCTTCTGCTGTAATAGTTTTTTAAATTTGGATTTAGTTTTTAATATTTCCTTGAGTGAAAGTCACCCAAAAACGGTTATGTTTAGATACTTTTTTTTAACTCGACTCATATTTCACAAACCGTTCAGCAGAGGCATTTTTTTCCTTACCTTTAAAATGGTGTATAATTTATGCCATTTAAGTGAAAAATAGTTACCAAAAAAGTTATCTCCTGGGCTTTAATCGGAAACAACATCGCATCGATACACCGAATTTGGAAGAACCTAAATAAAATATAATATTTTTTAAAGCGCTATCGAAAATTGGGTTTTGTGGGAGTTTGTTATCTCCCCCACCGTCTCCGCGTCCTTTCGCCCGACCCCTAAGGTGTAGCGTAAATGCACTCTTTAAAAAAAATTTTAACTCATTTTTCATTTTGAGGGGGGGACCCTCTTTCTGCCATTTTTGACGCTGAGATATTTAAGGGTAAATCTTCAATAAATTGTGCTACTTGGTGCTCCAAGAGATGCAAATACTGATATCCGGGTTAATTTTTTTACTCAAAAAACGGTCCCAAAATGTATCTGTCTATAAAAAACCACTGGTATCCTTAAATTCTTATTTCATGAATCTTACAACCCTTTCGTGTAGTGAACAAACTTTCATTGGTCCATAAAATATATCTTTTTTTTAAAATATTTTTTTCATTATATCTCTTTAAAAATTCCACACAGAACTACATTCTTCTTTGGCATTGTTGTTCAGTTAGTTTTTTTTTTTTCTTGAAGGCATTATATTTATATTCCTTTAAAAATGAGGAATTAAACTGCGACAAATATCCGTCCGTTGTTATACTATAGTAATAGAAAAACGGGGTGTGCTTCTAAGTATCCAAATATATTTGTATTATTTTGTTTATTTAAAACGCTGTAAATTTAAGTACCTTTTTTTTATTTAACACATTACCATTATCTTGTTTTCTTTGCCAGCCTTCTAAGATCTGTTTTGAAGGAGCTTGATGCCCCGGATAAAGTCAAATACTGACGACGCGCAGTGGTTGCACTTTTGTTATTCAAAATATATATTTAAAGCATATCAACCCTTTTTTTTGTGGATACTAAACGCACAAAATAATTTTCAACTGGGTAATATTCCTATCATATTAAAATAACAACTAAACTTTTAAATAAAACGTCAACTATAACAATCCCACCGTGAGAAAATTTTAAAATTCTATTTTTTTTGCTAATTTGTAAAAACGGATAAATTTAAAAATATTCCGTAATCAGAATAACATATTTTATTTAATATATAATATACAGGGTGTCCCATTAAAAAATAAATTTAGCCGTATATGTCAAAAATTTTTTTTTTTTTTCACGTATAACAAAAAAAAAATTGCACCAACCTACATTCTGTTTTTTTAAATTTACCTTAAAATCTTTTTAAAAAAAAAAAGTTAACGAATCAAAATGTTATCAAGCTAAATTGAACGGGGTACAAAATTTTAATTTCATACTGTACTGTCGAAATTTATGTTTTAAAAATATAACGTATTTTTTTAAACCCGTTTTATCTCATTGGAAGCGGATTTTTAAAATTTTTGTTTACTGGTGAAAAATTTTAGTACTAACTTAAAATTTAAATTTTACGAAAAAATTGCGTTGATATATCCCGGAAACGCAACTGTCCCGTTTTATTTATGTCAAGGTGAAAAAAAAAGTCAGTTGAAAAATTTGTGTTATTTTTCAATCATTTTTGCTAAAAATTTACGAAAAAAGAATTTTTTTGTTTTTTAAAGAATAAGTAAGAATAAAGTAGATTTCGTAAACAAAACGTAATTATGGCTTATCTTTAGCCTTCAATCATTTCAAATTTAAATAATAACTTAGTAGTTGCCAGCTTTTGTCATTTTATTTAAACCAAGTATTGAGTCCGGTAAAAAAAATTTCCGAACTAGACCGGTAATTTTTTTACCGGGGTCCTCTGTAAAAATTCATTTTTTCGGACTAAAACCAAGTATTTAAAACTGCGTTTTACGTACAGTATAAAATAAATATATATTACTAAAGTAGAACATATTTTATATTCATTAAGAACAAAACATTCTTATTAATTTTGATGTTAATGTAGCCGCCAACTTTAACAGCGCATGGACTTTTGGTATTATGGCATTTTAGATAATTATTGTCACTTTTCTCTATTTTCCAATATAAATTGATAATTTGTCATATAAATTCAATTAAGTCTGTTGTTACTAAAAATAAAAATTTTAAAAATTTTCTTGCTGTTAAATTAACTGGGAGGACTAAATTTTAGAACTTTTTTTTCATGAATCGCCTTGTAAACACAAAAATATTCCTCTGGGTACAGCATGGTCGAAAGATATACTGCGAATATCCCGTTTTTGCACTTTACAATACCATCCATTATCCAACTTTTTATAAATTTTTTAAAACTTGTTAAAAAATTGTAGAAGCTAATTAAAAAGGGGAAAAAAGATAAGAGAACAAGAGGGTTTAAAAATTTAAATAAATATTTCATGTGGAAAATTACTTTTCCAAGTAACAAAATTTAAAAATACCTCAAATTAGGCTGTAATAGGATAACTAAAAAAAAAAAGTTTTCACAAATACCTGACTAAAACCAGAAAAAAACTCTTAACCCCAGTCATTCTGTAAAAGACAAACTTTTTTTTTCGGTCAAAAATACATTTTTTTTAGGTAAAAATAAAAAGACATTAACCAACAAAAATAGCACAGTGTATTCTACATAACAATAATAACCAACACGGAACAACGTAGACAGGAACTAATTATTTTTACCCAATTTCAATTTTAACATATATTTTGATAAGGTTCACTCGACATTGAAAAAATTTAAAATTATGTCAAGTTGATATGATAGTCGGTAGGCCAATGTTTTTTTTTTTTTTGTATTACTGGACCGTCTGCCCATCGAAGAAAAAGGGGAACAATCGTACCCAGTATGCCCTTTTAAATAGTGCCTATTAACTATACCTGATCATTTATTGATAGGTTTTACAGCTTTTACGAAACAAAGTATTTCACCCAATACAATCCTTGTATTACACTGCGAAATATCGATAATAATATTCCCGGAATTATTTACATTATACTAAAAAAAACATTTTTAAATTTTGATATTTATCTTACCACTTAATTTGGGGAAACAAT
>JAHBCN010014017.1:0-23346 GCA_019359885.1 Listronotus oregonensis
ATTTCTACAGTTGCAAATATTTGTTTACAGAGTTGATATATATTTTATTAGTTTTGACTATTTTTGGTAGTGTTTGGTCGTATAGTTTTAATAAGTCCTTAGTGTGTGACCATAAGTTGTGTTCTCCATAAGGATTCTGTCATGTGCTTGGAGCATGTTAAAAAAGACGATTTTTTATATATATGTCTTCCAGAAAAATTGCAAAGCATGTGATTATGAGATCCTAATCAAAAAGGAAAAAGGCTATTAATAATAGAAGGTAAGGTGAAAAATATGATATACCTAAATGCTGCTATTACTAATAACAAATATTTTTTTACTGTAGCAGTTCTATTCAGTTTGCATTATTACACCTCGGATAACAAAGACACGGATTTTAAGTCCACCAGTGACTCTTCACAACTCTGTATGTAGTTACACAGTAATTAGTAAGTAAATTGAAATTTTTGTGTGATTTTAATTATGGTAATTTGTTGTCAAGAAAGTAAATATGTCAATATTAAGTTGCTTATACCTAGAATCAACTTTAGGTATATGCATTAATGTACCTTTAGAATGTGTATTTAATATTTTTTCCCATTATTTTGTACATTTATTAAGTTTGCGTTTAGTTACATTCTTTAATTGTATTTAAATTTTTCTGGATACTTATCTACCAATTATATACTTGGTATATTATATTGAAAGAGACATGTTTTGAAATATAATTTATATTTTTTAGATTTGCCTTTTACAAGTTAAAACTTAAGTGATGTAAACCTACCTTGCACTGAAGAAGTTTTTGTTTAGATTGTGTAGTATGAAGTGGACCGCGAGGAACTTGTAAGTAAGTTAAACTTTCGAGTACCAAATAAGAACACGAGATCCAATTCTTTCTTTTATCTTGCAAGGGCTGCCAACCACTAAAAAATAAGAAGATCGCCTATTTACACAATGTGCAGCCACTATAACCAACTTTCTGACGAACTGGATATATTTGCAATGAGTGCCGCACAATAATCTAAAGTGATTAGGACTTTATTGTTTAATAATTTACTGACTTATAATTATAGCTAAGTTGAATTTGATTTATTGTTTGGTGTTGTTTGTCAATTTTTTACTCAATGACTGGTATATATAATGGTAGATGTCTTATAAAGCAGGGCGCACACTGAGCCGGATTCGCCCGGCACAGCTCGGCACAGCGCAGGCAGCGCGGCCGGCAATTCCGCAGTCGCCGCACACTGCTTCGGCATGATCCTACTCGAACAGCGTCAAAAGAACTTCGACTATTAAAACAGAAGGTTGTATTTTGGTGAGAGTTTTCGAGAAAAATATTTTTATATATTAACAAAATGAGCAGCTCATCTGACTCCGATGAAGAACTTTTGATCGTGGCTTCAGTGTGTGCTGAAGAAGAAGAAAGAGGTAGAAGAAGGTTTTGGGTCCATGAAATTAATTTGAAGCGAGAAACTTATGGCGAATTCCATCATCTGTTTCCTGATTTGTTGTCTGATAGTGAAAATTTTTTTAAATACTTTAGAATGTCGAGTGCCAAGTTTTATGAACTTGCAAATATGTTACCAATCAGAAAGCAAGATACCAATTTCCGAAAGGCTATTTCACCCCATGAAAGATTAGCAGTTACCTTAAAGTAAGTACCTACATAAAAAAGCATGCATAGTATGCATACAAAGAAACAAATATTTCAGCACGAAATAAGTTAATATACCTACATACAATATGTATGTGCCTATAACAAAGAAACAAAGGTTGCGCGAAGATCCCGAATAAAATTATTATAAAGTTGGTGGGGTTGCAGCTAAGGGTTCGAAAAAAATATTTCATTTTATTGCCAGAAAATACCTCGGAAAATACGTACATTTCAAAATCAATTCACGTGTTTCAGAGTTTTTTTAAGGTACTGGTTGAAAAGATAATAATTTTATTCAAACTTATGCGCACCCCGTACTATAGAATAAGTACCTAATTAGTAAGAATCATAGCTGCGGGTAATATTCTGTTCGAACTGATGACTGGTACCGGGGTCAGCCGACAAATCTTCTGATGATTGGTAGATCATAGGTTGCAGCGGGTGTGATACAGATGGCATGATATTGCTAGAAGTACCAGTTTCGTATGGCGAAGCAGGATGGTGAAAAGCTTGTGAAGGTGAAGGTGAAGACAACTGTTGATTAGATTCGGTACGGTGCTGTTGCCGGTTTTCATTTATTACTAGACTCTTATATTCATATTCAGATACAAGATTGAAAATTTTTGATTTGACCTCAATTTGGAGATAAGATGGAAACGTTCTGACTGTTTCCTCCATACTCTCAAAAAACTTCTTCAAATGGTCGCTGCTTTTTCTAATTTTATTCGTTTTCGCTCTCCTAAATATTCCTGAAGTACTTGAGATACAGCTGGTGGTGCTTCTTTTTGTTGTTTTTTTGAGGTAGTCTGGGTAGGAATTGATGGTGATATTGTCTCTGATCTGGGTGAGATGAGTGGTGTGGCAGATACGCTGGGTGGTGATGCAAGACTGTTTTCGGTACTAGCAGAATCTACATTTTCATAATTTTGTGTATCGATATTAATGTCATAATTGTGTGATTGTTCTTCAGCAAGATTAGATTTTTGATTCCTCTCTGCAAATATGGAATTCATGAAAGACATAATATCTTCAAATTTCCACTTTTTTACTGGAATATTTGCTTGGCCGCTTCTTGTTTTCCTATTTTTTAATGCCTTTCGATATGCATCCCTCAGTAGGCTCCATCTTTTCTTACAATCTGGAACTACAATAAAAAGTTACTTGTTGCTGCTGCTTAATCGTATAAACAAAAGACGTAAATAAAGTGAATTTAATTTGCGAATACATATTATTTACATAAATTGTGATTTCGAACTCTTCCATTAAAAAAACTCTCGGCCGTTACTTACAAAGTGAGCTTACGTTAATATGGTCTATTCGTTGACTACATCATGTTTTTTTGAAGAAGTATAAAAATAACTAAAATTTTTTGTTTTAGATTTCTGGGCTATGGCGATTGTTTTTCAACAATATCGTTCAGCTATAGGTTAGGCGAAAGTACAGTTAGAAGTATAATCTATGAGACCTGTCAACAAATATGGGATGTTTTGGGCCCTTTAGAAATGCCTAAGCCAACTCTGGAAAAGTGGACAAAAATAGAGGAGGGCTTTCGGTTAAAATGGAATTACCCCAATTGTATAGGCGCCCTGGATGGGAAACATGTTGTTCTGGAAAAACCGCCAAACTCTGGATCAGCTTATTATAATTATAAGAAAGAGTTTAGTATAGTTCTACTAGCATTGGTAGATGCTGATTATAGATTTGTAACGGTTGACGTTGGGGCTTACGGTCGTAATAGCGATGGAGGTATATTTCGTTCTTCTCAGTTAGGAAAACAACTCCAGGCCAAAACTTTAAATATTCCTGAAGATAAACCATTGCCTGAAACAAATGTTGTTTTACCGCATGTAATTGTAGGAGATGAGGCCTTTCCTTTATTGCCAAATGTAATGAGACCGTTTCCCGGAGCGCAGACTACTAATAATGAAGCAAATAGAATATATAACTATCGCCACAGTAGAGCTAGACGAGTAAGCGAAAATGCATTCGGAATTATGAGTAAAAAGTTTCGAATTTTTTTAAAGAAATTCAATATATCTCCAGGCCATCTTGATATAATCGTATTAGCATGCACGGCTTTACATAACTTTTTAAGAAAAGATGCGTGTGCTTGGCAGCCTGGAGAGCTTGAGACGGAGGAAATACCGAAAGGCTTAAATGACTTACAAAATATTGGTGGTAACTTTCAACGCGAAGCTTTTGCTATTAGGGAACAGTTCAAACAATATTTCACCTCTAATCACGGAAGCGTTCCATGGCAGCAAGAAAAAATCAATGCAGGAAGATTAAACTAATTCAAGAGTATCGCTGAACGTATCTACAAAACCAAGGGATAATGGCTGTAAATACTTTTTCTATGAACGTTAAAATTAAGAAAATTATTTGTTTGTGTATTTAAAATTTTGGTAATTATTTAATATACGGTTTTCTCTGGATTCTTAAAAATATTATAATATTTTGACTTACATGTTATCTATTAGTTGTCCTTAATAATAATATGATGGCGCAGTTATGAATTATTTGATACTTTTGCTTTAAATGACAAAATTTTGTTTTTTTTTGAAAGTTGTGTACTATTACTAGAGACAATTGGCTACACCTCATTTTAATTATTGTAGGTTTATATTAAATAAATCACAATAAATATAAAATTTTAGTTAAAAACTTATTTTTTATAATTTATTTTCAGGTTCTTTGGGTTAGGGTTAGTTCTGGTTAAGTTTCCTTAGTAAAAATCAAGCCCGCGTAAGCGCGCTTGCTTTATGTTTAAACCGCGATGTTGCCAAATACGCTTCAAATTTTACTTAATAAAATTTTCGCCTTCTTAACGTTTTCTTCCCATTTTGAGGTTATGAGTTTAAAATTTCGTTTTTTCCTAATTTTTTTGCATTTTTAATTAAAAATATCCAGAAAAAAATATTTTTTTTAGAAATTTATGTGTGATCTTGAAGTACAGTAACTCGTTTTACCTATTTTATCCCGCCCAGCACCCCTTTTCACTCATCTGTACCATAAGTTTTTTTGCTTATAATTCATTAAAAACTAAATATTTTGGATCTGAGCCACTGCCATTATATTTAGAACAGTGTCCAAAACGAGTATGTATTAATCGTTTTTAGAAAAACACTAAAATAGCGGAAAACCGTATAGTAAACTGTTACCAAAATTTTAAATACCTACATTATTTTTCAAGCGAAAAAATATATCCATGTTAGATAACTATTGTGAGTATAATGATAAGTAAATATCTTGTCTTTTTTGTCCTCCTCTAGACATATTCTCAAACCACCATGCACCACCATATACTCGTACCTAATACATATGAATCGATACATGACAGATTTTTTCCAATTGAAACATAATATTCGCCATTTAGCCCAATATACGCGTTGTGCCAGTGAGAAATTACATTAAGCATGTATGTATAGAATACCTATATGAACATTATTTACATTACAACATAATTTTTTAATTATTATTAACAAATAACTGGTTATTACTTACCAGGAATTCCTGTTTTTCTAGACACCTCATCCCAAGCATTTTCCTTGCGGATATTGTCATGATAATATCGGTTGTAAGGATCATACAAGAATGTAAACATCCGAACGCTTTCAATTAATATTTCATCCGACATGTCGCAAGTACGAACGGAACAAAACTAAAATCTACGAAAAACCATTCAAACTCAATTGTTTTTATGGCCGCAGGTACACAGACCGATCGGCAGGTTTTGCCCAACCGAGAATACGAAGCGTTGCCGGGCTGAGCGTACGGCGCCGAGCCGAGCGATTCAGTGGGCGCCATCCCATTTGATTACAAGCATTTCACAATCTGCCGGCCGCGCCGAGCGGGCTGTGCCGGGCGAATCTGGCTCAGTGTGCGCCCTGCTTAAATGGATGTGTCGCAGCCAACTAGCTTAATTAGCCGTTTAATCAACAGCCTAGCCTTTTTACTAAACAGCGCCGTTCAACTAGCGGCCCAAATGATATTCAGCCGTAACGTTTGTTACAACATTTAATAAACTGGCTGGCTAATGCTTAGGCCAATCGTACGATAGGGTGACCATGTGACAAAAATAAAAAAGATGAAACATCTGATATAAGAAATTCTGTATTAAATATACTTAAAACGTAACATTTTACTGTTGTTTGGAAATCATGAGATCAGATGTGGTAAGTAGTGGTTAGTTTTGGTCAACAAGTTTTTGATAGAAATTCGCTTTAAAAATTAAATTGCTCGAGTTACTCACAGCTAAATTTACATTATTATTATCACTACACTCTTCCATTGTACTATTTTCATTAAACTTTGGAAAACCCAATCAAATTTGTTGTTTGTCGACGCCATATTGACAATTTGGATAGTTTCGGCGCTAGGTGGCAGAAAGTGGAACTAAATTGAAATGAACAGGCTAGGCAAGTGATGAAACGTCATCGATCCAATAAGTCGTCATTTGCCTAGCGGTTTGATCAAATGGCTGAATATCATTCAGGCCGCTAGTTGAACGGCGCTGTTTAGTAAAGAGGCTAGGCTGTTGATTAAACGGCTAATTAAGCTAGTTGGCTGCGACAGATGCATGTTAGAAGTTATCCTAAATAAATAAAAGAACGATTATTAGTCTTAAATTTAAAAACAGCATACTGAGGTAAATTTAAACAAAATGATCTTCTAACGGTCGCTGCAGTTTAGAATAGGCATGTATATTGTTTTTCGGTAAAAACAGATCATTATTTAGGGGTAGCGAGTCTCAAGCTGTTTACCATAGGCGTGCGCAGGATAAAGCTGGTGTGGGTGCCGAGATAATAATAATAATAATAATGAAGTCAATAAAACTATGAATAACAATATATCGATATTAATACATTGTTATTAATAAAATTAATTAATAATAAATGAATAAGAATAAATTCTTAGGAATTTTTGGTAAATATTTATGAAATAATAATAAACCCAGTACATTATAGATTATTTATTATAAAATAATTCTGTTTAATTGTTGCAAATTTTTTACAAAGTTTTTTAAAATTAATGTACGTTGTACTTCTATCAAGTGTAGAAAGCCACTGTAGCCAACCTAAACAGTTTAATGGTAGATTTTGACCTTTTTCCTTTCAGCATTTTTATTACGGCTGCTAAAAACTTAAAATGACTCGACAGAATTTCAAAATTACTTCGTGTGGGTTCATCATGCCCTAAACCTATTCGCAAAGCTTTGCCTACGCTATAAATAAATACTTTTTATGTTTTTTCTTTTCAAAGGGCACCGAATTTACATTTTAAAACTGATGGAACTATACACTCCGGTACTATTAGAGCGCATACAGAAAATTTGGAAAAACATGAATGAACTTGCTATTGCAAGAACGCACTTAACTACGATCCGCGGCAAGCGCGTTGCTGCATAAACCCGCTGCACAAATAAGGCTAAAGTACTTATATAAAATTTTTCATTTATATCTAAATTATTATAGATTACTTGTCTGATAATATTATTATTCTATTATATTCACACCTTTCAATTAGGAGAGAGAACGAGCATTTAAACGACAAAAATCGAACCTTATCAAATAATAATTTTTATATTTTAAATACAGTAATCTTTTTCAGACTAGTGGGGGTGCCACGGCACCCACTGTGCGCACTCCTATGCTGTTTACATTACAAGAACATTAAACAATACCTTTCTAAGACACAGATTGACAATGTACGAAAATGGGGCATACTACATTTGCATTTGATTTTATAATAGTTAACCCATTCGCATAAAACAAATGGCCACTGAAAAAAAATTAAAAAATTGTGTTTAAGGTGCTGGTAGATATTGAACCTTATAATTTAAATGAATATTTTTTGAGGATTGTAAACTATTTGCTGCTTTATTTTTTATTTTGTTTTTTGACACTATTTCATTTTGTATATGTTTATATTTAATTTTGAAATAAAGGTTTGTTTATCATTATTATTATTCCTAATATTGAAATAAACTAATAAGTAGGTTGATTCTAAGGGAAAACAACAAAAAACTAAATACTAAAGCGTAGTTCATATGCTTGCGAAATGCGATTTACGAATTTGCAAAATTTTTCCGCCGATTTTTTTGGTATTTCATAGCGCTGCGACTGCGAATTTTTTAGGGGTTTAGTGCTGCAACTATTGGCAAGATGGAAGTATTGACAAGAGTATTAAGTATTGACGCTCTGTATTGACGTTTTAATTAATTTCCCTTCTTTAAAACTTTTTTGTGTTATCTATAATCAATTTTTTTAACAATATTGTATCTTATGCTAGGTTTTTCTCTGTGTATTGTTTTAATAAACATTTATAATGCTTTGGTCGTCAGCGAATAATAAGGATCAAGCTGAAAATTTTTACTGGTGAAGGAGAAGGGCTATTGCATTTACTGACCTTCATAATTGCATCTTATAAGGTAGATTTATTAAAACAAACAACAACAAAAAATAGAATATACTTTATTCCCATAAAGTCTTTATACAGGCAAATAACATAAAATAAAAATAAGAAATTACATTAAAGATCACAACTTATTTTAACCTTTGATCATATACTTATAGAGGAAGCCTTGCTACTAGGCAGCAAGCGAGAGCGACAGAAGAATTACAGTATAACCTTTCCCTCTCGCTTCCACGTGCTCATTGGTCGGTGGGAAGGGTATATATCCCACTCGTCGTGCTGATACGTCAGCCGTCAGAGAGAAAGATTATATTTTGATTCATCTTTCTCTCTTGCACGCTTTTTGGCACTGTCTTAACGGTGTGGCTGAATCAGTAGGAATATGCTGGAAACTTTAAACTTTTTATTTTATTTTTACTTGAAATCACAACTGCATATGTGCTATTAAAACATATGAGAGAATGACAGGTTGTTATGAAATAAAGGATCGCTTTAATCCTATAAAATTATGATTTTATCGAAAAAAAAAACACCCTAGTTTTGTTTATTTTAGAACTTTAAAAGCACACAATGATCCCCGCTTTATTCCCCGTTCCGTCAATGCTGCCCAAGCATAAAAACATAATTTGCATTTTACAGCACCTTTAGACAACGCTCTCATAAGAAGCGGTGTTTTGACGCAGGCCAAGGCCGCTAGTATATATATATATATATATATATATATATATATATATATATATATATATATATATATATATATATATATATATATATATATATATATATATATATATATATATATATATATATATATATATATATATATATTGGTGCCACAGATTCGAGTGCATGCATGGGGATCTCGGAAACCGTAAGAGATACGAAGTCGGTTAAATTATGGCAAAGTTGCGCATTTAGGTGCCTAACAACATGCCGATTAGAAAGTTGTAAAATTCCAAGTACTTCCGGAGATATCCGGAAAAAACCGAAATTTGCTGATTTCGTTTTTATTTTTTCTGACGTTATTTAAAGAGATATGAAAAAACAAAAGACACTTTCTCATGGCTACTTCTTAAGCTCTACAAAACAGCGTTGAGAGATTTTCCGTACGACGTTTCGTTTTCGTTAGACCATCATCAACTTTATTTTTTAAATACGGACCTAGGTTTTTTATTTTATTTTTTGAACCTCTTATTATCCTACAAATGCAATAAACAATTGAGTGCCGCATTTAAAAAAATAAAGTTGATGATGGTTTAAGGAAAACGAAACTTCGTACGGAAAATCTCTCACCCTGTTTTGTAGAGCTTAAGAATGGCCATAGAAAGTGTCTTTTGTTTTTTCATATCTCTTTAAATAACGCCATAAAAATAAAAACGAAATCAGCAAATTTCGGTTTTTTCCGGATATCTCCGGAAGTACTCGGAATTTTACGACTTCTAATCGGCATGTTGTAAGGCACCTAAATGCGCAACTTGCCATAATTTAACCGACTTCGTATCTCTTACGGTTTTCGAGATCCCCATGCATGCACTCGAATCTGTGGCACCCTGTATATATACAGGGGTCAGGTATAAATTGGGATAATAAGAGGTTCAAAAAAATTAAATAAAAAACCCAGGTCCGTATTTAAAAAAATAAAGTTGATGATGGTCTAACGAAAACGAAACGTCATACGGAAAATCTCTCAACGCTGTTTTGTAGAGCTTAAGAAGTGGCCATGAGAAAGTGTCTTTTGTTTTTTCATATCTCTTTAAATAACGCCATAAAAAAATAAAAACGAAATCAGCAAATTTCGGTTTTTCCGGATATCTCCGGAAGTACTCGGAATTTTACAACTTTCCAATCGGCATGTTGTTAGGCACCTAAATGCGCAACTTTGCCATAATTTAACCGACTTCGTATCTCTTACGGTTTCCGAGATCCCCATGCATGCACTCGAATCTGTGGCACCCTGTATATATATATATATATATATATATATATATATATATATATATATATATATATATATATATATATATATATATATATATATATATATATATATATATATATATATATATATATATATAATATATATATATATATATATATATATATATAATATTATATATATATAAATATATATATATATACACAGGGTGCCACACAAAATCTTAAATTAAAGTCAATTTTCCCGCTTCTCACATTTCAAATATTACGAAACGCAAAAAAAGTGACATTAACCTCTTGGAAAACTGACATATTTTAAGTCGACCAATAAGAATCCGTCAATTTTCCCACCCCCTAGATTTTAAATATTGCGAATCGCAAAAAACTTAAGATTAAGAGCTCCTACAATAGGCCTTTTCATCACAATTTTTTTTGTGCGCATGCGTCAGTATCCGCCATTTTTTTCGTACTGTTTTTTGTAAACAAGCATGTTAAAGGGCCTGTAAACACATAATTAAAATAAAAAAATACCAAAGGAAGTATAATTATTAAAGAAAAGAAATACAAAAATAAAGAAAAAAGTGCCTTAATTAGCAAATAGGTTTTTTTAATCGATTATTATAATGATATCAGTACGAAAAGGAACGAAGAAGCGGTGTTATGGAGTATGTAAGAGTGATACACGCTATAAATCATTTAAATACAATTCAATTTAATCAATGTAACAATGGTATATATGTGGTAGGCCTAATTAGAATAAAATTATAGATACTTTTTGTATAGTAAAGAAGTAATGATGCCTAACCTCTCAATCAGCTCACTTCTTTTTCCTTTTTAAAGACGTCCATGACATTTAAGCTACCTTTTTAATTGCGTACAATTATGGGCTTCAACTGAATTATAAATCAGTTAAGCACCATCAACGATTTTTTCCAGTAAATGATTTAATTGGGGAGATAATACTGCATTCCCAGCCATTGTCGATCAAAACAGTACGAAACTTTTGAATTGCCGCTATTTAAACATGGCGACTGCGCTTGCGCTCGTCACATGATGAAAAGGCCTATTGACACATTTGAAATCGACCAATCAGAACAAGTTTCGCAATTCGCATTTCGCAAGCATATGAACTACGCTTAAAACTATAAATGAAATTTTTGTTTGTGTATTAAGTAGGATTTTAATGTTTGAATGATTTTTATATTTTAGAATATGCCACTAAGTACTGTGTTCTTTTCTTTCATATCTATTTCAAAATGTAAAAATTTCAGTTGTATTTTATCTAATTGTTGCAATTGCAAATGTATTGTAGTGTTGTAATTGTGAAACAAATAAAGTTTAGTTTTGTAGCCATAAACCTGTATTAACATTTTTTTACATAAAATAAATTATTTTATTGCCAAAGTGGAAACTATCAAGTATCTTAATATTACTATTATTCTGCAATATTAAGATGCTGTATGGTCCATAAGTAAATAAATAACTAGTTTTTAAAAGTAACATAATTAGTTTTTAAAACAAAATAAATTAAGGATTAATAGACAAGTTTATATATTTATGAAGAAATACAAAAACACACGGACGTATATAAGGGGGGTTTAGGGGGTCCGGACCCCCCCATTCATATCCATATTACTTGTCCAACAGAAAAAAATTACATGCACCGCGCCGATTGTAGAAAACGATAGTTGCTTAGTCCACCGCAGTGCGGGGGAATGGGCCCTTCAGCCTCCTCCCTCGCTTTTGCGGCGCCCACCAAACCAAACTAGTCTAGTCTATTTTGTCTCTTCGCCTTGCGCAATTGTTATAATACAGAAAGAAGTGTCGCTTTTAAAAAGTACAAAACAAACGAATCAGGTATCTCTTTTGAGTTTTTTTTTTTAAGAAAGAGAGACCAAAGCCCAATGAACTTTTGTCAAAAGACAATCTTATGCCGGCTTTACAAGGCATGTTATTTCCCAATTTATTAGCCAATAAATTGTAGCTAAAGTTTGTTCTAATTTATTGGAGCAATTTTGGAGAAATCTAGTGACATTTTATGTCAAACTGTTTTGCCAACCACTGAGAAACTAAATATTTTAAATGTATTGTTTTTTCTGCCGATATTTTGCCGTGGTATTTTGTCTACGAACTCCATTAGGACTGCGATCACTTGGTGTTCTTGACCTCCTTCTTCTATGTTTAGGACTTCTCGATCTTCTTTTACGCTTATGCCTTTTTGACTCTCTCGATGATTTCTCATCTCTGTCTCAATTCGTAATGGTCCAGCGTAGTCAACTCCAGAGTGGGAAAATGGTTGTGATGGTGTAACTCGTGCTGTCGGAATTTGTCCCATTAATTGCTCGGCTGTCTGGGCCTTGAATCAAATACACTTTATGCATTTTCCAATGTTAGTTTTGACTGTTCTTTTCCCATTGACGATCCAGTACATTTGCCGAATGTATGCTATAGGTGTAGGGTATGCTGTAGGGTTTTCAAATGAGCATTATTAATAACCAATTTGCTAAGGTGACTATGAGAATGCAAAATCGCAGGGTGTTTGGAGTTAAATGACAGATGCGATTTCTGCAGCCTTCCCCCGCCACGAAGAATCCCATCAGCATCTAGTAATGGATTAAGATTGATAAGATAAGATAATTTATTAATGCCAATATACAATTTGTATTTGCACAGGTCATAAGGTGACACCTAGTCTAGTTAATTACACTCTCTAAAATTAAATTTAAACAACAATACATTTTAAAATCATGGCTAATTACGCTTATAGAAACATTTATCATCACAGCTAAATTTACACTTACAAGACAAATACCCTACTATTACACTTTAAAAATTCTTGAACACTATAAAATGCGCATTTACATAGCACTAATTTAATTTTTTCCTTGAATTTTTTTACTGACAATTTTCTCATTTCCAATGGGACCCTATTGAATAGTTTCGCTGCAGCAAATTCTGGCCTCCTTTGGCTCTTACCTACACGACAGTATGGCAGTACTAAATTACTGCCATGTCTGGTTTTATATGTGTGTGTGTGTGTGTTATTATGGGATGTAAATAGATGTTCTGGTTTTTTAATATATGTTAAACTTTCTAAAATATAGACAGAGGGAAGAGTTAGAATTGCGAGCTCCTTGAAGGCAGGCCTGCAGTCAGCCCTATACCCGATCCCCGAAATTCCCCTCACAGCTCTCCTTTGCAGTCGGAAGATAGACGCCACTATGCTGTAGGACATAACGGAATGAAACAGAGCATAATAGGCAGACCTCAAAGTCTCACCTCCCACCATAGATAATAGGTCAGTGCCTCCCACACATCCAGCCAAGCAGCGCAGCAGAAAGACGCAGCTCCGCAGCCTTCTAGACATCCTCTCGGTATGAACATTCCAGTTAAGCGTGGAATCCAGATAAACTCCAAGGAATTTAACATCGGTTGGGTTAATACAACGACTTAGATCCCTTAAAGAGAATACAATTTTTAGTGTCGTATCTTCATTTAGTTTAAGTTTATTAGCGTTAAACCACTCCTTTGCCCTCGACTGAGCAACCTCAGCAGCCTCCCCGACAAAATCAATGTCATTTCCTCGTATGGATAGGGTAGTGTCATCAGCAAAAAGGGTATATTTTGCCTTACTCTTATTAAGAGGGAGATCATTAATATAAATCAAAAACAGGACCGGTCCCAAAACCGAACCCTGAGGCACACCAATATCAACAACCCTCTCTGCTGAAGGCACCCCATCAACCATCACTACTTGACGTATCTTACTAGCCTTGGCAACTTGCTTTTTTTCTAGTAGAGCATCACTTTCCTCTTTGGGGACCCCCCTTGTCAAAGCTATAGCTACGTCCGTGCAAAAACACCGTCATAAATTCCTAAAAAGAAAAGTTATCATTCTATGGCTTCCAGTATCTGATCTGGAGTTGGATATTTTATAATAATCTTACAAAGATCTTCAAGACACCTTGTAAAACCCCATTTCTGATTCTGCACTTACAGAAAAGCTTCCTTCCCTTGCCCACCGACGGGCTGTAGGAAATTTGTCTTTTTTTATAGATATTTCCACGGCTTCTGCTTAGAGGAGTTGGCTAGTATAATTCCTTCTCTGGCAGCTCCCAACTTTTATGCATATTTTTTCAGCTAGAGAGGCCCCGAACTTCCCGCTTTCTTCGTTCCTTGATCCCTAGAGTGTCAAGACTATGTAACCTGCTACCTGCAGAATTTAAGTTTCTTGTGAATAAACTCCCTCTTACCATACTTCAGACACCCACGGTGCGTTAATACTAGGCCTCAGCCTTCGCGGATTGTTCCAAGATAAAAAAATAATTAAAAACCCCAAACTTCTTTACTTGCTCATAAAATTTTATAAACGTCGTAATATAGATGTGTATTATTAAAAAAAAAAAAAAGATGTTAATAATTTAATATCGTGTGTTTAAAAACAGAATAAGTACCCATAATTATAATAAATTAGCAATCATCAGTATTTTCTACAACAATTTAATTTCTTTTTCATATTTAAAATATTTAATGTAGTAGGTACCATTGAAAAGGTATGCCATCGTCGTGTTGTCGCTTTAATTTTTTTATTTCAATAATTGAATTACATTTATATTTTTGAAATATAAACTTTGTTCGTCGGAATAAAAGCAGTTTTTTGTTTTCACCTCAGTTCAACGCCACTGTCCGGCATAAAATCCAACATGGCCGAAATTGGCCCTTCTCGACGTCACAGAAGAGTTTTTAATATGGCGGATGTCATAACCCCCTTAAGATTAATAAACTCTGGGTGGAATATTGGAATATAAAGGCGCGTATACACCAAAGTTGACAACAATATTGTTTGTAGAAAACTAAAAGTTGCTTTCCTTAAATTAGAGCAACAAGTGGAAGATTTTTTTGTAGAAAACTAAAAGATGCTCTTCTCACATTTAGGGAAACAAGTGAAATCTTGTTGCCAAAGAATTGGCGCGAAAGGTTTAGGTAGTAGTTCTGCACTAGTTTTTTACAAGTTGCTTGCCCAAAGCGCGCAGCAACAAATCTTCCACTTTTAGTTGCCAACTTTCACACACTCCGCGGGAAACTAAAATTAAGTGGAAGATTTGTCTCTTCACAAGTGGAAGACAGAAAAAGTTGCTGTGATTTGTAGAAAAAGCAACAAATTGCCGCAACTTGTTGAAAACTTAGTTGAAGACTTTGGTATAAACGCGACGACACTCCGGGGGAAAACAAAATTTAGTGAAAGATTTGTCTCTCCACAAGTGGAAGACAGAAAAGTTGCTATATTTTGTAGAAAAAGCAACAAATTGCCGCAACTTGTGGAAAACTTAGTGGAAGACTTTGGTGTAAACGCTGCTTAAGCTATCTGATGTAGGTGATAAATGTTACCTACCAATATAAATCTCTTATCTATGGTTACCTACCTTTTATTGTCATTTGTCAAGGCGTAGTTTACTAAAACTAAAAGTTGGATACCTTAAGGCCAAGGGTAATAAACTTTTACCACCCTTGCCTTAAGGCTAATAAAAAGACAGTTAAGATCAATTTCATTTTATAAAAGTTTAAGAAGATTAAAACACAATAATGTCATTGTATAACAATATAAACCAATGAGTGATTTAAAAAAAATATCACCTATTAATAAAAAATATAATGTAAAATTACTTGTAGAAATTCTTAATTTTTTTAGAACTGTTAATAATGGTTTAAATGCAATCCATCTTAAAACCTTATTCCCAAAATATTTTTGACACAGTTACCAGTATAGAGCAAAAAATAAAACAAGAAAACTGTTTTATTCAAACTACTTTAATAGGATCAGTACAGTTGTGCCAAAAATGTTGATTAATTTATAATTTATTTTTCCAGCAGCAAGTCTGTAGTAGTAGTAACTTATTAAAGATAAAAGTTGACATTTGAACGGAGCTACTTACCATACAAATGGATGTTTAAGGTTTTTTTAGGGGGATGGGAGAAATGATAAAATTACAAAGCATCTCTTACTATGTTTTATTATTGAAATAATAGGATCTTAATTAAGAAGCATATAGTTTTTTAATTTTTTTAATATCTAATTATCCAATAAAGTTCATAACAACTAAATGCAAAATTGCATGGGCAAAAATAAAATCTGCGAATCCTCGTTCTGGGCTTATACCATAAAATTGATTTTTATTTTCTGGGTTTACTTGAAGTCGCAGGCATACTAAAAAAGACAAATTATAACTAACATACTAACTAAATTAATGTCTAGTTTTTTTTATTTTAGAGCAGTTAAAATATTTAGATCAAATGCACTTAAGACACCTCAACGTAAATGTGGCTGGTATGTATTATAATTATTACATAATAACTAAAGAGCAACCTGTGTTGAGCTTACTTTAAAGGTGCATAGGTACTTTAATATCAACGGCTTATCGCTTACTGCAGGGCATAACAAAGCCTTTACTAACTATATGTGTAAGTTACTCATATACTTAATAAATAACATAAAAGTAGAATGTAGCTTTGTCTTTTTCGCGTTGTAGAGAGTAACATCGAAGATAATACTTAATTAAAAAAACACCATATACAGGGTAGTCCAACGATGGGAGGGACAAAAGATTACATGAATTACTACGGGAAATTTAAAGATTGGATCAGGTGTACGGTGTTGTGGCAGACCAAACTTGGTATTTTTCTTATGGAACACCTTGTATATTATTGACCAGGAAGATGCACGTTAAGTTGCTGATAAATTTAATACCAAGTTATATGGGTCTAATGTTAATAGTTTTAGAGAAATTAACGATTCTGTCTGAAAAAATGGCTTAGTTTAGCGAGTTTTTTTCAACTTAATAAAAGCAGTTAAATGTAATACAAGATATGCGATCAAAAGCATACATTGTGGTCTACCTTTCTGATACAATTCGAGATTTGCAAACGCTTCGATTATAAAGGGTGATCACATTTCACAAAAGAGAAAAAAACATAATTTTTTTAAATGGTACACCCTGTATATTTTCTAATTTTTGAAAAGCACTTTTGTTCTACTTTTAGACGATATTATATTTAATACCCTTAAAATAAACCGTTTGGTAGATATTAACCTCTAAATTTTAAAATCCTTAAGTTTTAGTACTTTTTGGTTTTCACTGGTATGAAACATACAGTCATGCAATTTCTCAGATTACCAGAGTAAAAGAAAAGCGTTTTTCATATTAGGAGAGTGTTCAAGAAATTGCCTTCTTGCTAGTTGCATGTATGCTACTAGAAATTCTGATGCTGAGAAAAAACCCCGGCCAGACGCGTTTGATAGGCTGCAGCAGAGATTTCTAGAAACAGGAAGTGTTGCTTATAAGAAAAAAAAAGTTGTTTATAGAACGGTTACCAATAAAGAAAATGAATTGATGGTTTTGATGACAGTGCAAGAAAATCCGAACATAAGTCGCGCTGGAATTTTCCAAAAAAAATCGGTATTAAATCAACAAGTTCCCATATAATTTTGAGAAAGTATAAGTATCATCCCTATCGTCTGGAGTTTCACGAAGAGCTGTATGAGAATGATTTTCCCAAAAGAATGACATTTTGCAATTGGGTACTTGGTAAAATTGGAGAAGTTCCGGATATTTTATCAAAAATAATGCTTAGCAACGAAGCAACCTTCAAGAACAACGGCGTGGTAAACAAGCACAACATGCATTATTATGCCACTGAAAATCCTCAGTGGGTTAGAAATGTGGACCATCAACACCGTTGGTCTGTCAATGTTTAGGGAGGGATATTGGGACAGTATATTATTGGGCCATATTTTTTCGAGGATCGTTTGAACGGAGATGTCTATTTACATTTCTTACAAAATGAATTGCTTAACCTACTTCATCACATTGACAATGAAACACGACAAAATTTCTGGTTTCAGCAGGACGGTGCTCCCCCGCATTACTGCCAACCTGTAAGAGAATTCGTAAGTGAATGGAAAGAAAATAGATGGATTGGCCGAGGTGGCCCAATCATACACCACTTGCTTTTTATCTATGGGGATATGTTAACGAGCAAGTATTTGAGGAAGACCCTACAACCCGAGAAAATATGAAAGATCGAATACGGGAAGCATTTTATAATATTAGGATCGAAACTTTACGGGCGGTACAGGACAATTTCGTTAGGAGATTACATTTGTGTATTTAAGAACAGGGCAGAACATTTGAACATCTAGTTAAAATTAGATAATTAAAATGTAACTGTATTGTACAAATTTTTAAATATTTTTATTGTCCTATCAGTTGTTTTTTTAAATGTTAAATAGGTTTAAGTTTTTGTTACAATAAAATATTCTCTTTTCTAATTATTTAACTGCAATAAAATGGAATTTAATGTTCAACCTTTAATTTAACTCTTTTCTTTTGCTATGATAATCTGAGAAATTGCATGACATATTTATTTTTTATTTATTTATTTATTAATAGACGGGATACCCCATTATAAAAGTAACAAAATACAAAGCAAAAAAAATATAATATTTTCACATAGTGCATACTAACATTACTCTTCAATACTCATATATATATATATATATATATATATATATATATATATATATATATATATATATATATATATATATATATATATATATATATATATATATATATCAGTCCACAATATTTCAACAAACGTAAGCTACTAAATGACTCATTAGTTTTGATTAACCAATGCAGTCTGAACCGCATACCTAAATTTATTGAGCGAGCTTCCGAAAGGATTATGTCAGGATGTCTATTTAGGAAGTTAAGAGAGCGATCCAAAGGAGAATGAATTCCTAGTTGGTTCTATGAGTATCGACAAAGAACAAATCATTTTGTCTTAAGTGGCGTATAGGGACTTTCAGATTAATTTGATTTAAAAGGGATGGACAATCTATATGCCCATTCAGTAATTTGTATATCAAGCAAAGATCACTTTCCCTCCTTCTATTTTCTAACGAATGCAAATTCAACCAAGCGGGAGTCGCTTCATGCTCATTCATAATACCCAGTCTGAATGCGCAATGTTTAATAAATTTATTCTGTACCCTTTCAATAGAAGCATTATACGTGTTATAAAACGGACACCACACAGCAGAGGCATACTCAAGGTGAGATCTCACCAGTGAACAATATAATAACCTCAAGGAATTAACACAGAGATCGCTCCCGATTCTCAAAATAAATCCCAACATTTGAAATGCCTTCCCTGTTATAAAAGAATAGTGGTCATTAAATGTTACCCGATCATTCATGAGGACTCCCAAGTCCTTAATACAGTGACAGAACTCAAATTAATTCCATTAATAGTATAATATATATATATATAAAAATATATATAAATAAATATATATATATATTAAATATATATATATATATATATATATATTTCATATTTTCAATTTTATTTCTTTTTTTACAAAAACTAATTGTATTGCACTTTTTGGGATTCAGAGATAAGCTGTTGACAGAGCACCAGTGCACAAACATGTCAAGGTCATTTTGCAGAGCCCCCCAGTCATCCTCAGTTTTAATCACTCTGTACAATTTCATATCGTCATCGAACAGCAGGAACCTACAGTTGTCAGGCTCTGTCCTATGTCATTAATGAATATATTAAAAGAAGGAAATGACCACCCTGAGGAACACCGAGGTCACGTCAATGCTTCTGGATACAGAACCACCCACATTAACTCTTTGCGTACGACCAACTATCATACTTCTCAACCAGGCCACTGATCTATCACTAAAACCAACCGCCCTCAGTTTTGCCAACAGAAAATTGTGATTTATTCTGTCAAATGCCTTGGAAAATCGGTGTAAATTGAGTCAACCTGACAACCGTCCTCCAAGGCACGCAACAGATCGCTCACATAAGTAACCAGATTGGTAACGGTCGACCTACCCGGCATAAAACCATGCTGCTCGTCCACAATAAAGCCCCCGCAGGACCACTTTAGCTGGTCATAAATTAGACTATCCAGCAACTTTGGGATTGCTGATTGCTTAGAGATGCCTCTATAGTTTTGGACATCCTCCCTTTCGCCAGACTTAAAAATTGGAATTACAAAACTCTCCTTCCATATTCCCGGAAGCTCGCCCTCATTTAAATAACAGATAAAGTGGTTTTGTTATGCTAAATACTAAATTAATCAACAAATACTCAGGCACATTATCAGGGCCGCATGCCAACTTCGAAGGAAGTTTAATTATCTTATCGAATACTTCTGAAATGGATACTGGTTTGAGCTGAATGTCAGCATTTTCATTTATATTAAAGTCAGTAATAGCCTCATCACTGTCACAATATCCTGTACTGAAATAGTCTGTAAAAATATCAGCAATATCCCGACAGTTGTCGGCCATTTTATTATAAAACATACATTCAGGTAAATCAAATGATTTTCTTTTATCATTTACAAACTCCAGAAGTTCCCAGGATTCTCGAGATATCATCCTCGACCGAGCCCAGATAAACACTATAGTCCTCTCAACAAAACCTTACAATGAGCCCTTGGGTGAGAGAACCGAAGATAATCTCCCCGAGAACCGTGAGTCAAATGAGATTTGTGAGCGATTTTTTTCTTTATGATAAGACTTCGAAGTTCAGCACTAAAGTATTTAGGAAAATTAGAGCTTTTAAAACGTTTGACAGGAACATAAGCAGATATACCACTATTAAGAATATCATAGAACAAGGAAGCAGCCTCATTCACTCCCAGACCAGCGAACAGCACGTCCCAATCAACAGATGCAAGATAATCATTAAAATGTACAAAATCTGCATTTTTAAAATCATTATAGTATTCTACGTTTTTATACTTGTACTTACTGGAAATTTAACTTCACATATGTAGGCAACGTGATGTTCGCCATTCGGGAACAACAGGTCTTCGGCCGGAAAAACAAGCAACTCTTTAAAATGTGTAAACAATAGATCAAGAAATATTCCTCGATTATTTGGGATCTCAATTAGCTGGAACAAACTGAGGAACGCAAAAGATTCAGCCATGTAGGAGGCACACACAGAATGACCACCAACTGTAAGTCCGAATTCATGTTACTCCACACAGCGGAAGGAAGGTTGTAGTCTCCAAATAGTAACAGCTTAGCAGGTGAATAGTTGAGACAAATTGTCTCGACAGCATCGCAGTGACCACTGTATGCGTCTGCGCTAGAATTCGGTGGGATATACACACCTCCAATTACTAACCTTGAAAATCCATATTTAACAAACACAAATAATTGTTCGATGGAGGTGTATTCAGTCTTGATAACACGAGTGTAAATAGATTTCTTTACCAGAATTAGGACGCCACCACCACGTTTTTTATCACTACTTAAGTGAGATCGGTCACAACGAAACGTTTTATAACCCTTTACTGACACTTCTCCATCTAAAATCTTGCCACTGAGCCAGCTTTCGATTAATATGATAATATGATAGTCACTACAAACAACGGCATGTCTTAGGTCTCTCAGCTTAGAACTTATTCCCCCAACGTTCTGACAGTACACTTTTAACGGGGTGAGGTCACGTTTTTTGGAGGCTTGTCGACTTTTTTTATTATTTGGGGGATACCATTGAAATATTTAATAAATAGATCCTTCTCACCGTCTTCCTTTCTTCTATTGACTTCTTCATATAATTTGTTTAATTCATTCCTTTGTAATTTAGTTAGATCAGCTTTTATTTTATAGACTGTGCCTTCCAGATTCTTCTTCTTCCTAAGGCATTCGACTGCTTTGTCATTATCTGCAAATATCACTTTCATTGGTCTGGCTTTAGAACCTCACCGACCAATCCTTGATACTCTAAAGTTGTTCGAGTTTACCTCTAATTTATTTAGTATTATTTGTGTTTGTTCTTTGTCGTGAGTTATTCTAGCAACGATTTTATCATCAGCACTCTCTGTAACATTAAAAATTATAATGTTACTCTTTCTGTTAGCTCTATCATTCATTTCTGATATTACTCCTTGGTACCCTGCAACTTCTTTCCCTACTGGTTCTACTTCACCTCTATTCCTCCCCTGTTCAAGTTCAACAGCCTCTATTCTTGCACCCAATGCAATTAAATTATTTTCAAGCCTTTCCGTTTTGTGGCTTTTTTCATCCTGTAGCTTGTGGATTTGCTTTAGTAATTCATTGGTGGTTTCCTGTTGAGTCAACACCAGCTTGTATAAATCCGTTATTGTGGAAACTAAGTCCTTTATAGTAACATTATCCTTTTTGAGGAGCTGATCCATGCTTGTGATTGGATCATTTATGTGATCTGAATGCTTGTCATCAACATTAGCTTTTTTGGGTGAATTTGTAATATCACTGAACGTCATTGACAGTCTTTTATTGTTGACTCCAGGTTTTTTACAAGAGTCACATACCCAGCTATGCTTACTATTTTTCTTTGAACTGGTGTGAATATCATCAAATTCCCTATTAGATAACTGAGAGCATCCTTTATGGTACCATGCGCGACACAGCGAACACTCAATGACATATGTTTCATACCAGTGAAAACCAAAAAGTAGTAAAAATTAAGAATTTTAAAATTTAGAGGTTAATATCTACCAATCGGTTTATTTTAAGGGAATCAAATATGGTATCGTCTAAAAGTAGAACAAAAGTGCTTTTCAAAAATTAGAAAATATACAGGGTGTACCATTTTGAAAAAATCATGTTTTTTCTCTTTTGTGAAATGTGATTACCCTGGATAATCGAAGCGTTCGCAAATCTCGAATTGTATCAGAAAGGTAGACCACAATGTATGCTTTTGATCGCATATCTTGTATTACATTCAACTGCTTTTATTAAGTTGAAAAAAACTCGCTGAGCCATTTTTTCAGACAGAATCGTTAATTTCTCTAAAACTATTAACAATAGACCCATATAACTTGGTAATAAATTTATCAGCAACTTAACGTGCATCTTCCTGGTCAATAATATACAGGGTGTTCTATAAGAAAAATACCAAGTTTGGTCTGCCACAACTTTTTGAGACACCCTGTATAACGTAAAATATTTTTAAAATGTGCCTCTTTTGGTCCTACACCTGATCCAATATATGAGTTTCCCGCAGGTTTTTACTTATTCATGTAATCTTTCGTCCCCCCATCGTTGGACTATCCTGTATAGCTAAAAAAAACTTAATTTGCAGTAAGGATACCATAATTGTTTACATTGTGAAGCACTGAAATTAAGTCCTTACCTAATCTGAACATATTAGCACAAAATATGCGCAAAAAAAAGAGAAATAAATAAATGAATTAGGTACAATGTTACATGTAAATTTTATTATAGGAACAAGTTTTTGACAACTTATAATATTGATATTGATTAAAATATTTATATATGTGTAAT
>JAHBCN010014018.1:0-23595 GCA_019359885.1 Listronotus oregonensis
TAAAATTTATTTTTGAATTAAAACTTTCATAATTCACACATGGTTCACTATATATAGTATGCCGTTTGGCATATCAATGTAACTTTAGCTAGAGGTGAGGAGATAATTAATAAAGCTTTAGTAAATATAAAATTAAACTGCCCCTTGTATATTTAAATTGACGTGTTTTTTTTAAATAATTTTTGTAAAGATTGTTCATTTAAAAAAAACTGTATAATGTATTAAGTAATTATAAATTTTTGTTAAAGGTTTTTTTCGTTTTAAATATTTTAATTGACTTTTAAATTGTCATCAAATGAAGACATATCAATATTCTTAATAACTCAAGAAAATCTGTATGGTCATATTCGCGTTTGAAAATAAAAAGTTATTTTTGATGAAAGCACCTTTTGTTGTGCCACGATCAGGTTGTTTCCCGATAAAAACTTTTTATGTGAAAGAGCTTTTTTAGGATTTATTGCGTTTTTTTTTATAAAAAGAAATATACCTATATTTACATATGCTTTAAAATCAAGACATTTTATGGGCTTAAAAGTACGTAATATATTGACTGTTATCGAGTTTCTTGTTTTATTGCTGAAAGAAAATATGTTTAAATTTTGATAATATTTCACTTTTTTGCATTTTTATTTTTAAAGCATATTAATAGATTTATTTTACGTCATTGTTAAAAAAATGCTTAAAAATAAGTTTTAATTGTTAAATGTCCAGACTAATTACATAAAAAAATCAAGGTTTGGCAACTTATACGCGAACAAAACGGCAAGACCAATTAAAGACATGTTTTATGTTGGTCTGGTAAATTTATTTATTTAAAACATTGTTGGGGTAAGTTACCAGATGAAACTGCTTACATAATTATATTAATAAATATATCTGTGTGGCTTCACGATTTATTCATTTTATGAGACTGGGTTACCTTTGCTTAATGCTCAAGTAATTTAAAAAAACTTAAAATAATTTGCGTAACAATGTTAATTTTTAAAAATATTTATATTTTTTACAAAAAAGAAAAATGTATCATATCCAGAGATGTAATATATGGTGTTCGATGTTTTTTGCCTCCAAAACACAAATCCGTGGTTATCATTTCCTTAAAATCAGCCGATTTACGCCAAATATGATATGGCGGGTAGATCCGATACGGCGAACAATATTTTCAAAACTCGGTTAACAAAAATCTGTAATACCTACTAAGCGCTATATAAAGCTTAGTTAGGTGAATCTCCAAAACACGATATCTCAAAAAAGTTTAATAATTTTCTTTATTTTTTGATCGACTATTGGTGCCTATAAAATACAAATACTTTTTCGGGATATTTTTATATTTCTAAGGGACCTAAATGTATTAGATTTTCTTTAAATAGACCTAGACAAATAGAAGAAGTTGATAAAAAAGGGAAAATTTAATATTTGACCCGAACAAGCCATTTACACGTGAGTGCTTTGTTATATTAAATTTCGGTTCAAAAAAGAAATAAAGGAGACATGCGGCCATGACAAGGTATAACATACAAAAGGGTAATGGATTTATATTTAATAAGTAAGTCTAAGTTAATATTGTCTTTGTTGCAAAAAGATAAAACCATACACCTTGACCACTAAAGCATGTAGCAACCAGGTTTTTTTACACCTTAAAGATATTCAATAACTATAAATTATACCTAATTTATTTTTCGTTTTTCTACCTAAATTTTCTTTATGACCCTCCAGTGTCTTTTCTAATCGATGTATATGGGGCTTTCCATAAGAGACTACACAATTTAATAGCTCAGTTAAATAATTAAAATAAAAAAAATATAACATTTTATTACACTTAATTACAATCTATTTTTTTACATACGACCAGATCTGTCGCAATTACTTTTAAAAAGTAATTCAATTACAATTACCAATTACTCTTCTAAGTTGTAGTAAATTATGATTACCAATGACTAGCATGTTTGTTAAAAGTAATTTAATTATCAATTAAAACTAAAAGTAATTAAATATTTTAGCAATTACTTTATTTAAATTACCACATAGATTTAACACGATAGCCTAGACAAATAAAATATTTTTACTAATATGCATCATACGCGCATGTTACACTATTCAAACTGCTCTCCCGGCAAGTTCAACATTAAATACAAATTTTGTTTTATCGTATCTCAAACATCAACAGACGTTTCCACAAAAAAAAGTATAAAAACGGTGGCGGTAAGCATCAATCGAAAATACTAAATCATTGTGGAGGCGGCGTTCGCCGGATTCAAAGCGGCTGGCCGTATTTCAAGCTGCTCTTTCTGGCTGGCCGAAATTCCGGCAGTTTTTTTAATAAGGCAAGGTAATTGAATTTTTCATAGTAATTTAAATATTTATTAGGTAGTTAAATTAATTTCTTAATAATTTAATTACTTTATAAATCATCAAATTACTTTCTCAGTAATTGAATTACTTGGAATTCGGCAAAATCAATTACCGATTACAATTACATTATTATATTAATTGATAATTCAAATAAAATTACCTTTTACGAAAAGTAATTCAATTAAAAAAATCTAATTACTGAGAAGTAATTAAATACGAGTTTTTAATTATTTTAATTCAATTACGAACAGCTCTGCATACGACTTGTCCTAACTCTAAAAAAGTACGTCTTTTAAGTAACTGAAATTAACTTCAATGCACGTTTTAAAATTTAACAAGAAATGATTCACGATATGATGAAGGAACACCGGATCTATTTGCCGGACTTCTTCAGCAAATTGGACTTAAAGTTCTTGGAGGTCTTCTGGACGCAGTTAGGTCTGGGGACCTCGAAGGCTAATTTAAATTTCAAATCGCCCATAAAACACTTTTCGCCAAATTTTTTTGGAGATTCTAGTGGTATGTACTGTCGCTACATCTTCTTCTATTGAGTTACTTTTTATGTAAGTTTCTAAGCAAAAAACTTGTTGTTAAATTGAATATTCCATGAGAATTAAAACTAAACATTTAATTATATGTCTAAACCTAATTAAAATTTATTAGAAAAATAACCTTTTACGAAAAACAATTTTATCCTTGTTTTGCTACAGGCGCCAACTCAATTAATAAAATATGTTAAATAAAATCCCAAAGGCAATATTAAGGCGCCAAAAACTTTTTCGGTTTAGTGCCTTAAAAATATAATAATGTAAGCTGTCTCAAAAGAAAATTGCCAATACTAATCCTTTAAATTTTATAAAGTTAACACTATTACATTATTAAGTAGGTACCAACTAAAATCAGATCATTAGTTGTTTTACTTTAAGGAAATTTTAGTTTGATTTTTCTGTAAATGTTTATTAATAATTTTGTTTATATACGTATTTTATTTTTAGGGGCCAGTGAAACAAAAACAACCTTTTTTCACTGTTAGAAGTGATCCTGTATCTCGAACAGAACTAACCTTTAAAGGTCGTTTTTGGATTTTAAGAGAATTGGGTCGTTGGTTGTTGGGAGAAATTATATCTCACATAAGAAAATGTAAAGGAGCCTCAAGTATTTAAAAAAACTTAAAAGTACTTTTTTTTATAATAATTATTTGTACCTGTAGATCTGTAAAAATCCACTTAATTAAATAAAGGTTTTTTATTATTTGTAACTTTGTCTATTTCTATAAAATAACCAAAAAGAAGTTTGTTTAACACTTGGATTTGTTCATTTTCGTTTGGGAAAACACCCAGTAAGTAACCATGCATCTATATATACTACATATATAATATATATATATATATATATATATATATATATATATATATATATATATATATATATATATATATATATTATATATATATATATATATATATATATATATATATATATATATATATATATATATATATATATATATATATATATATATATATATATATATATATATATATATATATATATATATATATATATGAAACCAGATAGTGGGATGCAGTCTTTTTTGAATTATTGAAAAAGGATTGGTGGCCTGGATTTAGTAATGAAACCCTTTTCGTTTTGTCAAGCTTTCGAGAGTTTATTATTTTCTCCCTTCTTCAGGACTAACTAAAAGTAAAGTTTTTTACAATTAGAAAAACTAACCTAAAAACTTTAAAAAGATTGAACTCACCAAAGTGGGTTGCTATGTGAAAACAAGCAATATCCATGCGGATAATCAAGATTTATCTCCATATTTTTGTTACAAACTACATCTTTAAGGAAAAATTTACTTAAAACTTAAAAGAAAACCGATATGGGAACACGCGGAAAAGCGCGGTTAAAAGTTCTGACAGAAGTGACAGTATGTTTAAACTCTCTGAATGGATCACCGACATTCGTAACTAGAAAACCGTCGATTCAGAGAAGGATGCGAGATTAATAACGTTTGAAAAAAAGAGACATATCTTGTTTATTGCTACAGCGCAGGATCCATATAGTAATTTAGGAACAACTGTTCATCGAATCTTGTACAGTACCTGACTTAGTAAATTAATTTATATTATTTTAACTTTTATTTTTAAGTAATTAGTATTAAATGTATGCAAAGACTTGTGGAAAACGGTGAAACACCTAGCATCTCCTGTCATTTTCTTTTATTAGTTGTTAGACTTTTTTGGTCTAAGACTTTTAATTTTAGAAGAAAATAGGTATGAAAACGACTTCAGAAAGGAAAAGGAGAGGAAACACCGTCTCCCAAACGTCAAGGAAAACAAATTATTAAGATTCTTAGAAAGAATTATTCGTCAGGAGCTGGACAGTCAATTAAGCTACGATATTTTTCTTGTTCTAACCGTAATAGATAACTGTAAACCGTGCTGAGATCTGAGATGTCACTTTTTTTATTAAGAACGTTGGATTCAAGGTTTATATGGACCATTTCTAGGAATAGTCTTCTGTGATATGAATTGACATTTTCTAAGATCTCAGCATGCTCCCAGTCAATTTGGTGATCATCAACCAAAACATGCTCCGCTAAGGCACATGAATGAACTCCTCGCCTACAATCACTTTTGTGGGAAGTGATGCGGCCTTTTAAATTTCTAGATGTCTGTCCAACATATGACTTGTTACAATTTTTACATGGTATTTTATATACAACGCCGAACCTTTCATCATCTTTCAGGGGAGATTTAGTTTTAGAATAAATCTGAGAAACAGTTTTGAGTTGTCTTTTCGCTTTCTTTACATCTGATTGTTTAAAAATGTTGGTTAATTTATCTGTTAATGTTTCAATATATGGTAAAGAAAAATACAGTTGTGTTTGTAAGTTATTTTCATTTAAATTGCTGTTATTGGTATTGTTTGAGTTACTTATATAGGAAGGTAAAGTTAATGGTTGTGAAGGTCTATCTATAATGTTTTCTGGTATTGCATATTGTGTACTAAAGAGAAATTTATTAATAAGTTTTTCTGGGTAAGAATTCTCCAACAAAATGCCCTTAAGTTGTTTTAGAGCTTTATCCCTGTATTGAGAGTGAGTTAGTTTTACTGATCTATTTTTCATTCCTAGGATGAGGTTTATTTTAGTTCTAATCGGATGGTAGGAAAAATAGCTAATAAACCGATTGGAAAAATAAGGTTTTCGGTACCATTTGGTGCACAGGGTGTTATCTTCATTCCTAGTTACCAACATGTCTAAGAAAGGGACAGAATTGTCTGTCTCTTCCTCCACAGTAAACTGCACATGTGGATCGAATGTGTTAAATAATTTAAGAGCTATCTCTATTCTACCTTTTGGTACTGCTAAAAGTAAGTCATCGACATACCTCTTAACAAATGGAATGTGGAAAGGCATATGTTGCAGACAATCCTTAACCAAATCATCAAGTACATAGTTGACCAAAATTGGAGAGATTTTTGAACCCATCGGGGTACCAAAAATTTGTTTATAGTATGAACCATTAAAGATTAAAATATTTGAGTCAAAAATAAATGTTAAAATATTTTCAAATTGATCAAGAGTTAAATTACAATATTGTGAAATTTCTTCCCAATGATTTTGTATACTTAAAAAAATAGATTGTAATGATAGGTTTGTAAATAGAGAAACTACATCAAAACTGACCAAAACATAATCGTTTGGTAATTGAAAATTGTTTATAAACTGACTAAATGAAAAAGAGACCCCAATATAATAATCGTTGTTAGTATTATAAGCTTCAGTAAGAATGTCTGTAAGAAATTTAGCTAAGGAACTATTAGGGCTATTAATTGAGGAAACAATATGCCTCATTGATAGTGTGGGTTTATGTATTTTAGGTAAAGTGTAAAACCTCGGTGTGACAGAATTATAAATATTTAATTTCGACGCAAATTCCTCATCAATGACACCCTGCTCCCTCAAATTTTTTACAATTTTGTTCGCCTTTTGAATGAAAATAACTTACAAACACAACTGTATTTTTCTTTACCATATATTGAAACATTAACAGATAAATTAACCAGCATTTTCAAACAATCAGATGTAAAGATAGCGAAAAGAGAACTCAAAACTGTTTCTCAGATTTATTCTAAAACTAAATCTCCCCTGAAAGATGATGAAAGGTTCGGCATTGTATATAAAATACTATGTAAAAATTGTAACAAGTCATATGTTGGACAGACATCTAGAAATTTAAAAGGCCGCATCACTTCCCACAAAAGTGATTGTAGGCGAGGAGTTCATTCATGTGCCTTAGCGGAGCATGTTTTGGATGATGATCACCAAATTGACTGGGAGCATGCTGAGATCTTAGAATATGTCAATTCATATCACAAAAGACTATTCCTAGAAATGGTCCATATAAACCTTGAATCCAACGTTCTTAATAAAAAAAGGGACATCTCAGATCTCAGCACGGTTTACAGTTATCTATTACGGTTAGAACAAGAAAAATATCGTAGCTTAATTGACTGTCCAGCTCCTGACGAATAATTCTTTCTAAGAATCTCAATAATTTGTTTTCCTTGACGTTTGGGAGACGGTGTTTCCTCTCCTTTTCCTTTCTGAAGTCGTTTTCATACCTATTTTCTTCTAAAAAAAAAGTCTAACCACTAATAAAAGAAAATGACAGGAGATGCTAGGTGTTTCACCGTTTTCCACATGTCTTTGCATACATTTAATACTAATTACTTAAAAATAAAAATTAAAATAATATAAATTAATTTACTAAGTCAGGTACTGTACAAGATTCGATGAACAGTTGTTCCTAAATTACTATATGGATCCTGCGCTGTAGCAATAAACAACATATGTCTCTTTCTTTCAAACGTTATTAATCTCGCATCCTTCTCTGAATCGAAGTTTTCTAGTTACGAATGTCGGTGATCCATTCAGACAGTTTAAACATACTGTCACTTCTGTCAGAACTTTTAACCGCGCTTTTCCGCGTGTTCCCATATCGGTTTTCTTTTAAGTTTTAAGTAAATTTTTCCTTAAAGATGTAGTTTGTAACAAAAATATGGAGATAAATCTTGATTATCCGCATGGATATTGCTTGTTTTCACATAGCAACCCACTTTGGTGAGTTCAATCTTTTTAAAGTTTTTAGGTTAGTTTTTCTAATTGTAAAAAACTTTACTTTTAGTTAGTCCTGAAGAAGGGAGAAAATAATAAACTCTCGAAAGCTTGACAAAACAGAAAAGGGTTTCATTACTAAATCCAGGCCACCAATCCTTTTTCAATAATTCAAAAAAGACTGCATCCCCACTACTCTGGTTTCGATATTTTTTCTTAACTAGTCAGTCGCGACTACTCTTTCTCTCTCTCTCTCTTTTATATATATATATATATATATATATATATATATATATATATATATATATATATTATATATATATTTATATATATATATATATATATATATATATATATATATATTTATTTATATATATATATATATATATATATATATATATACATGTTAACTTTTTTTAAAGAAAAACAATATGGTTGCAAAAATACCATTCGATCAGTTTTTTGGCCCTGGTAAATAATTTAGTAATTGGCTTTTTGTGTTTTTACTTGAAGCTGCCAAATGCAATACATTTTTTGTTGTTGAAAACAATATTTGTTGCAAAAACACATCTCCCAACATGAAAGCTATTTTACGGTAGCCAAAAGTGATCTAACATAATTTTCTCATTTTTTGTTAAATATAAAAAAAATACCAGTAAACTTATTAAATAAATTTAAAAAACCCCGCTCTACCAATCTTAAAATAGCTAGGTCACACTAGGTCAGTGAGAGTGATCAAGAAAACTCCCTGCCTGGAGAATTTTTTTTTTTTTTTTTTAATATGAACAAGTAAAATTTTCTTTTATTTTGGAAATAATTACTAAATTGTCCTTTAAGTTTTTGATAGAAAAATAATTGTTTTTCTGTGGTTATTTATATTATTACCTTCTACGTGTTAGATTAATAAATTAGGTTAACACATCTCTGATAAAACAGTTCATATCATAACAAGTTTTTGTACAAAGGTATCCATTTTTCTAAGCTAGTTAGGCTATTTTAAAAATTTATCTGTGTCAATTGTAACGTGACTAAATAAAGTTTAAGGGTAACCAGTAAGAAAGTGTGTTAGGAAATTGACTTAAAAAACCGTAGTAGTGCATGCTTCAGTTGAAGTGGTGATTTCTACAATAGTACAGCAATAAGTAAACAAGGTAACGTTTAAACTTTATGATAATTTTTCTCGAACCGTCTTATAAGGGAACTCGAACTTTGATATAAATTTGTGGTAGCTAAAAGCCATTTTTTCTGGATAAAGTAATAAAGTAAATTGCTGACTCAACAATTAACTTTTTAATAGTATAATTTTTTAATAAATTAAACCAAGTGTCACGGCAGTGACAAGTGATACGGGGTGTCCCAAAAAATGTAAATAAATTCAAATTTTGATTTGGAAAAATTTGACTTTTCTCTTATGTTATAAAACACTTTCCTTTTATGTTGTCGCGTCGTCGTATCTTTACGCCTTATGGACTTTGCAGTCGGAAAGGCGATTCGGGTTTTAAGTGAAATAAAAATAATTTCTGTTGCTAAAGTCAAGTGTAATTTGCCGCCAAAATTAAGGGCAATTTTTGTGACTTTTTTTTTCACATAATTTGTGAATTCGAGCTCTATTAATAAGTATGTAGTCATCTGATATTGTCTTTTGCTTGTAAAATTTTGTTTAATTTTCTAAGAACAATTTTTTTTGCAAAAATTTGAAATTTCAAATTTTAAAATTCTGGGCTATCAGTACTTATTTAGAGTAATATCGATCTTTCATATTTCTTTTGCTTCTGGTAAAGTAAAACAAATTAGGTCAATTTAATTGGTCTAATTAAGATTTATGCTTTTGTTTGATTAACTAAAAATTTGTCAAGGTCAGAATATGCTTTTACTTTAGATTTTCCAAAACGGTGACGTTGTACGACTTAGATATTTGTATGTAACAGTAAATATTTGACTTGATAGGCCCCATACGCCCCATTGGCATATCACACCATATTTTGTGTATTGTTTAATTGTATGTTTGTTTAAATAAAAACTTGTGTACAATTACTCTACTCTTTGTGTCATAAATAGCAATAGTCTTAGTTTGCACCTATGAATTCAGTTCATCTTTAGCAGACAGCAGAGTGTGTCTGCAACTACTTATAAAGTAGAAGCGCAACAATAACCGTTTCCCCACTAACAACAAACTTACTTTTCAAACCAGTGTAGAACAAATTTTTGTTCAGGTGTTTTCTCGAATAAAAATAAACAGATTATAGGTACTAAATATGCATCAAACTTCAGTTACTCGATGAAGTTACATATTTATTTGTTAAAGTTTTTTGTTACATGGTAAAGTTTTCTGTAACAAATGTTTTTCATTACTTTAGCAAAAGCTTAAATAAGCATACGTTAAAGAAGTTGGTTGGTTTGGCAGTAAACAAAGTAGCGGGAACAGTATGGTGGATTAAAATACCTTGCCCATACAGGCATTTAAATTTTAGCTATACCTTCTTACCTAACATTTCTTACAGCTTTTTTTAAGCTACGTTAAAAAACTACATAAATGAATATTTTCTACCAAAAAAGCCGTTTTTTACAACTCGTTTTACTTAGATAAATGGCGGAAATAAATAAAATACTTTACGAAAACATTTCTTCTAAAGAGGCCATTCGCACTTAAGTGTGTTCATCGTTTGTTTTATTGGATTTCGATGCGAAGAAATAAAAAAAAATATCTCGGTAAAAAAGGGATAATGATGGTTTATATTTTTTTAGATACCTTTAAATATATTACTTAGATATTTTTATATGATACCTTAAAAGTCATTGCATGTTTTATAAAGATAGTATATGATTTATTAAATTCAGCTAAATTCGTGTTTTTTTTTACTGTTATTTCTATTGGTTACATTTAATGTCAAAAATTTTATGCACTTTTAAAAAATGAGTTAAAATTACATTTTTATAAAACATGTACTTTTATATATTATTTTACATTCTTTAGAGTTTTCAATATATTTATAAGTTATGGGAAAAGAGCATCCAGCCATTTCTCTCCGTTTAAAGTAAAAAATATTTCTGATCGATAAATCACAAAAATAATTTTATGATTGTATTAAATTTAGAGTAAGATCTCTAGATTTATGATTATATTTTCATCTATTGCACTCGCCCTTTATTCACTTAACACGTCTGAGCCAAAGTAGACCGAATAAATACGCAGTAGGGACACTCCTGCCCCCCCCAAGATAAAAAAGATCGTGCCGCTAGCGACCGGTGGCGAGTTCAGTGCTTTGGGCATTTTTGCAATACACAGACTGTCGTCAATCGTAGAGTTTTGTGCTGTAAGCGATATTTATACCTATATTTGTGATTTTCCTTTGTGACTAGGCTATTTTTTCTATTAACTAAATAATGGTGGTCTATTGTTTAGTGAATGGATGTTTTGCAAAAATGGGTACTCAAGGGGTATCATTTATCGTTGTCCAAAAGATACAGAAGGGCAAGTAAAATTATTTTATCTTGGTACTATTCAAAAATTCTTAAATATGAGTAGAGAAGAAGTACTTATTAGATTTTTTGTGTATATCTATCTGTACGTGTAATAAATAGAATACATTTTTTCAGAAAATCGATTAGAAGTATTGATCTTTTTGAAAGAAAAAGTATATATTTCCTTGCACCGAGTGGTTGCCTAGGAAATATCCATTTTCGTAGTGTGAGGAAATATTATTTGCTTACAGTTATTTGTTAACTAAAAAAAATAATTGAAAACTTATTCTGTTCTTATTTAGTTAGGATGATATATTTTTTTACTACTTACCTGAGAAATCACCATTATTTACTGCATTCCTCTTATCAGAAGAAACATTTCTCTCCTTAGGTAAATAATAATAATAAAAAAACATCCAGGTAAATAATGAAAAAATGTCTGGTAATTGTTTCATATCACTGTTTCGGTTATTTCAAAAGTTTTTTAAAAAATTCTTTTAATACATACAATATAATAATAATCCGGTGGGGAAGCTTCAAAAATATTTTTTTTTAACAAATATATACTAATATATACTTACGGGATGGAAAAGTGAACAGGGGTGCTGGGCGGGGTTGAAAGCAATAATCAAACAGGAGATAAAAAGTATTTTATGTCACCCTCGGAACTTTTTTTTTATAAATATAACAAAAACTACAAAATTGCGCAAAAAAATTTCACTGTTTATTATCATACGGGTCATAACAGGCGCCATTATAATAATATAATATAAAATAAATTGCGATGTTGCCCAACTTTGCATGATTCACGGTACTATTAATCTATGTCTATAAATTGTAAAGTTAAAGAGAAAGCATATAATCATAAATGGCCGATTTTAATTATTTAATGATTTACATGACCTCCAAGTTTTTAAGTAATTATTTATTTGAAAAAACCTTAATAAAACAGTTATAGAAGTATAAGTATAATATAAGTTGCTTAAAATGTCCTCCTTCTGCTAGATTACATGCTTTAAATAACTAATTAAAAATTAAATAAATAAGAAGACTACTAGACTCTAACGAAGTTACTAAAATTTTAGTTAAGATCTTAAGACTTTTCTACTATTTGTCGATATTACAGCTGCCGCGATTTTATTAGTCGTTAACTTTGTTATACTTCCCTTAAATCATCAAGCTCTTTTTAGTATACAAATAAATAAATCAAAGGGATTTCGTATTCACCATAAAACCAATTTTTTGAAACAGAGAAAAAATTAAATAAAGGAACACCGACCAAAACGTCGTTCGCGTCCGCGATTAACCTGCCACTACCACACTTATCCAGGCCGACGAGTCAAAATTAGTAGGGTGATCCCTACTTAAAACTGCCCTATTACAAAGACCGGGTAGTCGATAACAGTGCCAAGGACCACTACTACTAAACGGAACCAGTTGACAGCAGTAAGAACTATACCTTTAATTTCAGAGCCTTTTGCTTTTACCGAGGCAGGATGTACGACCAGGGTTGTAAGTTCTTGTCCTGTGTTAGCGTGTAGTGGGCTCCCAAATACGGGTTTTATGCTGGCGACTCGCTCCATAGCTTGATCTTTTTAATACTAGTATGTGCACTCTTTCGGCTTGCTATCTTTGGTGGTGAGAATCACCCGACCGCCATAAATTGCTCTATGTCCGGTATCATCGCTTAATGGGCTCCTGGTTGATACCTGGTATGGGTTCTATGCTGGCTACTCTCCCCATGGACCCTCTTATTCTTGTCGATTGTGCGTTCTCCCGGCTAGAATTCATTTCTGATGAATGTCCCCATACGACTAGTGGCATTAAAGCTCCATTTTCTCCCTGTCCTGTTACTGGATGAACCTGTGCAACCTGACTATTGGTAAAAGCAAGACAACTAATAAACAACGGTTATTATTACCATCTTAGGTTCTCGGTTCGATTTCTCCACCAATCCCGCTTTTTCCGTCGATAATAGCCGTACTGTTTACGACTCTGCGATCGCCGTGACGACAATGTCCGAATTATGAGGGGTTAGGTATTTTGCGTAAAGCGCGGGCAACCGAGGGTGGGGTCTTTATTTTAAATTTAAAATATAAGGGTCAAAATAGTACATAGTCCAATAAATACGACACACTTATGTAATTTCAACTGTGTGTTTTATTTGTGTTATTTCCCTACATGGTCTTAAACCCTGAAAAAAAATTCTTTGCTGTTTAAATGCTATTCGAGAGCCATAGTGGACCCTTTACCCTTTTAAATAACTAAGGGTGGCGCCCAAGATTGACACCGAAAGCGCCAATACAGTAATTATTCCGAAACGTTGGGTAATTACCGTTACAAGACGTGATGACTTATTTGAAAGCAAATATAAACTTAAAGGCAACAATAAATGAACAAAGTAATGTATTTTAAAATTCTAAACACAGTGTTCAATATCTTATTTAAATAAAAATGAAAAAATCATACCCGGGTGTACAAAACGAATGAATACAGTATTTTTTAAAATAACAATTTTTTAAATGTTTATAATTTTGTTTGAAAGTTAGTATATAAGCCTAAAACTAACTTTTAAACTGTTCTGTCCAATAACTTTTTTGCATATTTGAACTACTGGCCGTACTTTTTACTTTTCGTATAACATTTTTAAAATTTGCCACCATAACAGTAGTCACGTGACAAGTGTTAACATGTTTATGAGATATTTAAAATGCACAATTAATTAACAAAAAACTTTTATTAAATGTCTCAAAAAAATTATTTTTTTAACATTTTTCTGAGCACACTGTATATATGGACGATAGTACCCTTCACTCTAATATTCAATTTCTTAAGCCAGTCAATACGCCTGATTTGGAAACCAAGCGTAGGTCAATGCGGATGTCTCTCTCACGAGACTTTAAACTTATCTTGGATTGGAGCACCAAAAATCTTGTTAAGTTTAATAATGCCTTCAAAACACATTCATGTTCGCTGTCGTGAAAAAACTCTGCCAATGCTCAACCGTTACATATGAGCGGCCAAGTTTTGCAAAACAAGAAGTGGTTTAATCTTGTCGGCGTTACTTTTAAGAAGAACCTCAACTGGCAGAAACACATTACTTCCATAGCCTCAGCAGCTTCAAAAAAGCTTGGATTCCTCTTTCGATCCAGTAAGTATTTCTCCTCTTCCAATCTGTAAACTTTGTATGTATCCCAAATCAAACCCTCTTTAGAATATTGTTCTCATGTCTGAGTAATGGCGTCTTCTACAACACTTAGCATTTTGGACTCGATTCAAAGAAGAGCTGCCCGTCTTATTAATGATCCCACACTTACAAAAAAGGTTTCTCATCTTGCCCACCGCCAAGCTATGGGGGATCTGTCGCTCTTCTATAGGTATTTACGGCTTCTGCTCAGAGAAGTTGGCCAGTAATATTCCTCCTCTGGCAGCTCCCAACAGAGCAACACGTAGTGCAACTTTTATGCATCCTTTTACAGTTCAACTAAAGAGGCCTCGAACTTTCCGCTACCTTCGTTTATTCATCCCTCGAGTGTCCAGACTATGAAACCTGCTACTCGCAGAAGTATTTCCGTCTCCTCTCAGTCTCCAAATATTTAAGTCCAGTGTGAACAAACTTTCTCTCACCACACTTAAGACACCCACGGTACGTTAGTACTTAGGCCTCAGCCTTCGTAGACCGTCCAAAGATAAAAAAGTTTTAATTATTATTTTCATATAGGTGTGCTGTGTACCAAAAAGTTGCTTTTTGTTCAACTCTAACGGCCGAGTGATGATCGCGTTGTTAAATTTAGTAATGGACTTAGCAATTGTTAAAAGTTAACAAGGGTTTAGAATGTTTAACAATACGCCATTGTCAGTATTATTCAATGATTTTAGTAGGCAACCTGTCAAAATCTGACATTTTGTTAAACATTCTAAACCGTTGTTAACTTTTAACATTTGCTAAGTCCATTGCTAAATTTAACAACGCGATCATCACTCGGCCGATAATGTATTAAATGAAATTATTCTAATTTAAAGACTGTTTACTTAAAGAAAACAAATAATTTTCAAATATGGTTATCCGCTTTAAATTTTAAATAGTAAAAGGATTCAAGTTCCTTTTTATATAAAAAAAATATACCAACTTACTGTAAGCTTTTGCTTTCTGTCGTCCGATCGTTCCGGTTGGGTTTCTTGTAACCCTTCTACGTTTTTTGTGCGAATTAGTTTACTGAACAGCACGAGGGCGTCCCTACGGAGTGCTTTACGATCTGTTGGTAAAAAACTCAGCTTCATCCTGTAACAAAAAAAATACAACTTTAGATTACCTCTATAAATAGATTAGGACATATTTAGCTGAAAGGACATTTTATGTTTTTTTGTTTAATAGTTTTTAAAAATTCGTAATGCTCTTTATATAGCGCCCGTTTACGTAACCTAGCGACACAGCTCACGCATTTTTTAACAGAACTAATAAAATATATTGGATAACACAATTTACACACAAAAAAAAATAATTATACACTTTTTTATAAAATGATTAAGATAGAGCAATGAAATTTTATTAATTTAAAAATAGTTTATAAAAGAATCGTATTGGCCCAAAAGAAGTATAAAGTATTTAATTTACATTTATTTGCTTAAGAATTTTTAGGTGAAAAATATCTTTTTATTATAGTTATAATTTATTTAATAACATAGAAATCCATTTTATTCCTAGGGGTATATTATAACGACAAAATTTGTTTTCGTGTAACAATTAAAGGTTTTATTCCTAGTAAAGAAGCTAATATTTTTGTGACAATTATATCTAAGTAATTTATGAAATTGGCGATGGTATAAATCATAAAACAATGTTCAATTATTTAAAGAGTCTTTTTTGAATAATTTACTTATTATAACTTTACAAAAATATTTAAAATTTAAGTAAAAAGGAATTATATAAAAAATGGTGTATACAACTTAATAGCAAACAAATGACTAACTAGGAAAAAAAATAAAAGTGAGACTATTGAAAGTACATTTCAGCAAAAATTAGTGCTCTTATGGTAACCTGATGACACTGCATTTCCCTAGGTTGGGTTTCCTAGTATTGCTATGGGACGTGTTGAAATAGTTCATGACCTGTATATAACTTAATTGCTTGTTACTTACATTTGTTTATCATTTATCACATCTTTATATTAACATTTGTTTTGGGATAATTAAAATTAATGCTCTATTATTCAACCAAGCTCAACAGATGGGCATTTTTTAAAAAGTTTCTTATAATTAGGTAATTTGTATTCTTTAATAATGATAGTCGTTCAAATATTTGGTATTTATATGATAATTTTTGGATACATTTTCATAAAAATCTTTTATTGTAGCCAAAATAAAGTATCTTACAGATAACCTATTACATCATATACACCTACCCAAAGATTGTTACAAATATTTTTTAAATAAATATGTCTTTTTGATTATGTTCTGATGTACATTAATTTATACATGATACTAAGAAAAAAACAATATACACAAACTTAGAACACCTAATTTTTTATTACTAGTTTACATACAGCTTAATTTACTAAAGAAAATATAAGAACTGCTTGATTTAAATATTTGTTCTATAGCTGCAAACTTTATGATTTAACCCAAAACTTTACGATTAAAATCCAATAGTGATAACTATTAAGATAACTTGCCCCTGCTAGTTCAGAAACAACGTAGTTGCTTCTATAAACTAAAGCCATTATATAAGTTTTTTTTAAACTAAATCTTAGGTCTATGTTTCTTTAACCATATTATTTTAAAAATTTAAAGAAAAATTAAAGGCCTTACTGGGGAAATATCAGTTTTCGGGTTTTGAATATCCAGCATTCTTTCCTTCCTTCCTTTTTTTTCTCAGACTTCCTATAGGTGCAAATTGTCAGCGTCAGGCAGTGGGCCATGAGTAGTCGGGACATTAACAATTTTTTCTTTTAGATAAAAATAAGAAATGATAACGTAAGGTGGTAGGGGACCTAGTTAATTTTTGTTGATACCCTTTCTTTTCAAGAATCATCTACATTTTTGTTGCCTTAAATCTCATAAATACTACTAAGTTATAGGAATTAACCAAACTACTTTGATATTACAAATACGTATACTATTAGTTGACCCGAGATCTTAATCAACCTACGGAAACCAGAATTCAAGACTTCTTTCTTTCAAATAGTTACTAGTCATGGCGATTTAACAATAAGACAGATTTTAATGTAAATGGTAAAAAACTTACCACACCAATAAGTCTAAGCAATAAGTTGAAAATGGTGAAAAATGGAGATATTGCTCCTAAAAACACGTGCCCTACCTCATTCGACCCGGAATAATATCTAGACAAATGTATGGAAAGTGTTTATTAGCAACAAACTCCCTCTCACCACACTGAAGACACCCACGGTACGTTAGTACTTAGGCATCAGCCTTCGTGGACTGTCCCAAGATAATAAAAAAAAAAGCACATAGAAAATTGCAAAAGCTATAAACAATTAAAGATGAAAAAAAAAGTTATTTCGTTTTCGCCGATATCTCATAAACTATTAATAATTTTAGGAATTAAAAAAAATGTTTAAGTAGTTGTCTTGAAAATTTTTCGCCTTGTGGAGCAAAATATTGCAATTTTTGTTCAAGTTATAAAATTATTATAAACAAAGTATTACATTTTTCAAAACTTTTGTTGCGTAATCTTGTTAAGTACGTATATAAAAAGAGCACCACGAAGCGAAAAATTTTCAAGACAACTATTTAAACATTTTTTTATTCTACAATAAAGACCAAAGTTCGAGACAATTTTGGTAACTAACCATTATCTAACTTGCTTAAAAAATAACTTTAAGTTAAATTTAAACCATAAATAAATACTCTAAGTGTTCTAAATAGAACATATTTAAAAAAAATATTATTCTATTTTTTAAAGAAATTATTTAGTGTGACGGACTTGGTTTTTGATACCGCGCGCGAAACCAAATATCGCGCGAAGACCCATGTTTAGCATTAAATAAAAATAATAAATAATGAGATAAAATTCTGGGTGTCAAAGGTTGTTTTTTTAGATTTTTTTTTCTTTAATGATCTTTTTCTAAAATTTCTAATATATTAGGGTATTTCTCTGTAAGCTGGGCAACTCACTGTCCCAGGCCGATATAATATGAAAAATATAGTTCATTTTATAATTTGTACCTAACTTAAAAAGATAATCACCTTATTTACGTCGTACAATATCCAATAAAATAAAGTTTATTACATCAAAAACGTTTTTATAATGCTCAAAGAACAGCCCCTGCATGTCCCCAAAAATAGTTTCCTGGTAAAAAAGGTGTTAATCTTACAATTTTTTTTTTTGAATTCATACTTATAATATTTAAAATCTAATGAACTTTTTGCTGACAATATCAGAGAAATCTATTTTTTTAATTAAATAATGCATGTAAAAATACCAATGTTTATTTTTTTCCCAATTTTTACGCACAGTCCCCTGGCTCTTATTTAAAACTACCTCAATAACATTTAATACAATTAACCCTCATTTCTACGTTGTGCTTCGTATGATTTTTAAGTTTGCTCAATGATAATAATCAAATAAAACTATTATTCTATGAAAAAAACTAACTAGGGGACCGTTTGTCGGGACAAAAATACGCTACCCAGTTTACAGAAAAAAGCCCATTAATAATTTATGAGATATCGGCGAAAATCGAAATACCTTTTTTTTTCTTTAATTGTTTATAATTTTTGCAAATTTCTATGTGATAATAACCGCTTCGACACATTTGTCTAGACATCTAGACGAATGAGTTATCGCACGTATTTTTACGAGCAGTATTTCTATTTTTCCTTCATTTTATTGCTTAGACTAAATATTGCAGATTGCAATATGCCTCTTTCAAGTTAAAAAACTAATAAAACACTAAAATGTGATTTTGTATTCAGACTGCATCTAGTTTGTATTTTAAAACCGCTGAATAATAAAGTCCGGCGAACAGATAAATTTAAGATAAAAGTATTAATGTAGTAGCTATTCCACCTAAAATGTAAATTTTGCCATTATATTTTCCACGAATGTAGGTGGATGGAGAAACCCATTTTAGAGAATTTTTTACTTCTGTTTAGATGATTGTATTTTTATACAAAATATAACTTTTTGGTTGATTTTAAATTATATACAACGGTAAAAAACTTAATGTAAAATTATTAAAAGTAAGACTAAAACTAATATTTACTTAATTTATTAAAATGATACTAAAGGACATCCTTTTTTATGTATTTACTTTTATTAATTGAAAGGGAGTTTATATTTTTCGTGAATGCAGTAAGTTTTTTTAATAAATAAAAAATATATAGTGCTTCTTAATAGTTTTTCTAGTTCAGTTCATTTTTACTTAAGACATTCTTTCGTGTGTTCCGTAAAAAATAAACAAAAAAGATGTGGCTAATTATCAATACCTCCTATTTTTATGCAATATTGTCAAAATTTGACATAGGGATACTGTTGGACGCAGAGCTTTCCAGAAATTCAAAAATTTAAAAATATATAGGGTGTTGTTATTTTTCTTGAAAAGCGCAGAAAAAAAAATTGGTGAGCCATGCTCCTGGATAACCTTGTCTATTTAATTAAATGTAGTGGAAGCTAAATTTTACCAGGCAACCCTGCAGCAATCTATTCTACTATCATGTATCATTCATGCAAGCCAATAATTTCTTTGGTTTTAATACAGAAGATAAAGGTATAATCTTTTTTCTATGATACAAAATAGCACCTTTTAATCCTCTAAATAGAAAAAACTTTTAACCAAAATTTAGTTTTTAAACCCCTAAAATTGTGAAAATAAACCATGATCCTTCTCGAGTATTGCATAAGACCTTAACAAAATGTCGTTAGACCGTAAAAAGAAAAAAAAATAGTAAGTTGCTAGGAACACCAATAAAAAGCCTAAATTAGAGATAAAACACAAATTAATCTAAATTGGTGTTTTTCGTTTTGTACCTAAAGTAGTGATAAAGAAAATGAAAAAAATATAAAAAAGTGTTCCTAAAATTATTTGATTTTCGTTAATTGGCGTTTTTTTTATCTTGAGACAATCCGCGAAGGCTCACAGTCTTAGTACCAACAAACCGTGGGTGTTTTAAGCGAAGTAAGAGAAAGTTTAAGAAGGGAAAACCCAACACGTACTTGCTGTACTTTTTTTTATAAAAGCGGATAATACTTTTTAAATGTATTCTATCAAGATGGTAAAAGTATTAGTTAACTACATTACTTTACATTACACTTACAACTGGGTATAAATTCAAATTACAAAAATATTAAGTTTCTTAATATCTATAGTGTTACCTTTATCTCTTTTGTATAAAAGGTTAGCCCAATTCAGGATAAAACAAACGTTTATCATAAATTTGTAAGTAATTAAATTGATTTACTAGCTTAATTCTTTAGTAAAGTAACATGATAACTTCACCTTTCTACTTTACCCAAGTAATCTATCTGCCCGCATCTATTTTCACTTTAACAGGAAGTAAAAATTTGATACTTTTACTTTAGGAAGAAATTTTCTGTAATGGATACATTACTAAGACCTTAAATAGTAAAGTAAAAATATATATTTTTTTGTAGACAGATTATTTGGTAATAATACTAGGTGTTACGGAATGTTTTATGGATAATTTAACAGCAGATTCTACATCTAAAAAAACTCCATATAAACATGGGTCCAAAAATGCTCAGTTTCCATGATACGGGGTGTTTAAACTTTTTTGACTTTAAAAGTTAATTTAAGCTTTCTCAAAAACGCGTTAAGGTGTTAATATGAGTTATGGTATAAGTAAATATATCTATCACTAAAGGTTAAATTTAAATGTAGGAAACAGTTTCCTAAATAAAACTAACTAGATTTCGATCCCGAAAAGAATTCATTGTAAAAATTCATAAAATAATTTATTTTTCGAAAAGGGTGAGTTAGAACGAAAATGTCCAAAGGTTGATTGATTGATTGATTGATTGATAAAGTAAGTTGAGGTTTTGTCCGCCTCGACACTGCAGCCTACAGGGCTTGTTGTATCTCTTGTGATTTGTTTCAGTTAAGGTTTGACACCTTAGACAGGTGTAGTAGCCCCTTTACTGTTCTTTTCTGTCTCCAGCCTCCTGGTGGTTAGTGTCCACCATGGGGTTTTTGATTTGTTCTCCAGTATGTAAGTGCAGGGCACTCATATATGATGTGAGAGGCTGTCTCTTCCTCTTCTCACATAGTCTGCAAATGGGTTCTTTCTATAGATGCCCTTTGTGTGCATATTTTTCTTAGGGTGCATGTCCGGTTATTAATCCTGTTTACTTCCTAATCTGATTCCTATTTAGTATTAGTAGTTCACTTGTCATGCTTTCGATGGTGGGGTCCAGCATTGATTTCTTTGATTTTGCTTGGAATGTGGTTCCAGTATGACTGATGTTGTGTTTGAATCCACCGAGTCATGTAGCCACGAACCGAGGCTTTTGGGATTCCAAAAAAAGGTTCAGGACCCCCAAACATTGCTGCGGGAAAAATTAATTTAAGCTTTCAAAAGCTTAAGGGTTAATATGAGGATGGTATAAGTAAATATATCTATCACTAAAGGTTAAATTTAAATGTAGGAAACAGTTTCCTAAATAAAACTAACTAGATTTCGATCCCGAAAAGAATTCATTGTAAAAATTCATAAAATAATTTATTTTTCGATAAGGGTGAGTTAGAACGAAAATGTCCAAAGGTACTTTTTAGAAAAAAAATTATCTGGCTTTTAAAAAAAAGCGACACTGTTTTTGGCAAAAACTAGCGAAGTACAGTTTTTTCCTAAACAGAAATACTTGCCCACGAACCCCCTACTTTAGAAACAATTTTTCAATTCGTCTTTTAAATATTTTTTACCAAAATATATCTCAATATCTAACACCCCGTATACAGACTAAAATAAATTTTCAGTTGGTCATTAGGATCTAATTAACAATAAAATATATAGTAAAAGAATGTTTAATTAATTATTGCTGAAGAATTTTAGCAAATCCGTATACTGGAAACATCTAGAAAAACGGGTTTTTCAATTTTTTTAATTTTTTTTACTTTAACAAGATAAAAAATAAAAACCCTTTTTTCCCCCCATTCTTTAGAGAAGGAGGTTCAAATGATATTCTAAAACTTTCTAAAGGTCCCCCGCCAGGCTACCCAAATTACAGTATACACAAGATCAGTGTTAAACAATGAAAAATATTTATAACTTTTTAAAAAAGGGTAATAAGTAAATTTTGTATTAAAAGTCGTCTTTGTTTTCTTTTACTTTTTATCTATTACCAAAAATTATTTTAAATACTGATTTTGTAAAATGACATTACGCCATAAATTAAAATAGTTTTCAGAGTGCCAATTTTTTTTTAAAGCAAACCCTAAATAATTTTAATTATTGCTTTATTTAAAAACGAAAATAAGTTTTTTGATATTTAAAAAGATTTATAAGTTTTTTTTTGTGTAATCTAAAAATTTAAATTGGGTAATTTATTTGGTGCACTCTGTTTGTGCACAAAACTAAATAACCATTCCCGAGATCTAAACCTACGTGTAGGTACCGTTCTGGCTTGTAAGATGCATAACCCAAAGACTATTTTATTACCGTACTAAAAATAATATATTTTATTTTTATGGACTTAAAGCTTTTTATTGGTCTAAAATAAAAACATTTTTTTTTTCTCTCAATCTCTTATATGAAATTGCGGTATCCGACACACTCCCATAAACCTTAGCAACATGTTTTCCAAAGTTTTCAGAAAATCAAATATTACTTTAAAGTGTTGGCATGAGAGTGCTGCAAGGTTATAATATTTTTTTCCGTGTTTAAGAGGGTATCTAAAAACGCTCTTTTTAAATTTTATAATATTATTATAAAATATTTAATATACTTTATTAAAACTAACTTACTATTTTACAATTAATATTTTTTTTTTGTCCCCCCAGAAAAAAATAGTAAACTAAGTTACCAATTTACATGCTCCAAAAACACGTCCATTTTAAGTGGAAAAATAGCAAAATTACTTGATGTATTACTGTTAAACTTAATGCTATATTTATTTGTAAACTATTTCTTTGTACTATGTTTTTCCAGTATATTTCATATGCTGCAAAATAACTTCCTGTTTTTCATAGTAATATAGCTTAGCATACTTCGTTTTTAATACTAAACCAAATGTGCTAGATTTTTCCATTTTAAAATTATTTTACTTTGTTTTTTCATTAAAAAATAATAGTTTTCGTCCTACTAGAAAATTCCAGTGCCTCTAAAATTTTTATTTATTGAGATAATTATTCAATGAAAGTATCAGCATAAAGGCAGAATCTAGATGATTAAGATTATACAGGGGGTTTTGAAACGTAAATTAGAAAAACCCTGTATAATGTAAAAAAAACCCACCATGAAATTTTTTTTCGTGAAAGTTTAAATTTTATCGATGTCAATCAAGATTTTTTTTTTTTTGGGTTTAAAACTATGAAAAAAAGTTGCCTTTATCAAAAAAGCTATTATTGTGTCAGAGCTAGTCCGTCCCCGGCAAACTAAAAAAAGCCCAAAATGATTTAAAGGGTTCCTTTTAAGAAGACTTATCTAGTAACCCTCATATTAAAAAAAATTAAATTACG
>JAHBCN010014019.1:0-5000 GCA_019359885.1 Listronotus oregonensis
AAGTTTCGTTAAAAAACGTGATATTATAACCAAATAAGGTAAGAAAAAGTAATCTGTCAAACCGCATTGTTTTTTAGTTTGAGTAATATGGATCTAGTTAAAAAAATGTATCCTTTTTAGAAATGGAAATTAAATTAAAACTACTGACAAACTACTTATTTTTTTTTTTACGAATTTTTGAAATGGTTTATATTTTTACTAGTAGCCTAAAAACCCAGGATATACTTTTTTTTCTCATCTTTATGACAGCCTACAAAGGTTTTTTTAGGGCGTACCGTGGTGCCGGGTTTTTAGATGTTTACCTCATTTTATCCCCCCGTTCCATCAACGCTGCTCCACACTGAAACATGTAGATATTGTATTTCACGGCACTTTTTAGACAACGCGGTAGTGCCCCCAAGGACGATATACAAATAACTACTACCTCTGAACTACTTTCATTACCGCCTGGGTTATGTCATCTAAACGAAACTTTTATTTTAACGTAAGTATCGAAGCTTACCCAACGGCATACGGTGTTCACTGACAATCACCCATCCAATTACTAACCGTATTCGGCATCGTTTTACTTTGCTGATCTCCCGGGAAGAAATGTTTCGACAGGGCTTAGCAGTTGACTCAAAAATCAAACCCGGATTACTCGCGTGCTAGGTGAGGTCACTGTCCTTAGTAGAAGGCAAATTTAATACTTTAAAGCTTGTTATAATAATTGACTGTAAATATAACATAATTCATCTTGTACAGTATACAGTGTGGCCATTTAACTGTGCAACATATGGGATTTTTTTTCTAATTAATTGCACAATCAAAATACAAATATTGCCGAAAGTTGGTGCATGTTCCATAATCATATTAGGTGCACTTAGAATGGTTGTAAGCCAAACAGCAAAGGTCAAAAAATTTAAAAACTGGACAAGAGTAAAGTACCCGTATTTTATAAAATTCAACAAAATGTTATATGGAAAAGTTGTTTAAAATTAAAAGTTATGCCTAAATAGCAAAACATGGCTTCCTAAGAATTTTTATGTTTTTTTTTTAAACCTTTAAAATTTCTCCTATTTTTTTTAATATTTACCATAAACACTTTCATAAATTATTCAGAATTAAATTAATTTTTTATAACTTTGTTCAAATATAAGCATATTTGTAACATTAACATAGATTTTTAATTTTTAAGGGAATCATAAACTTCATGTTTGCTGCAACGATATTAAACACAAATTTAAAATTTTGCCAAAATTCATTTTAATAAGGCAAAACATTAGTAATGATAAAATGCATACCAAAAAACGCTCATTCAAAGTGCAATTTTTTTATTTTTAATGTTTATTAAAAAAATAATATACAAACATAAACCCTACTAAAATCATCGCGGACACCCATGGAAAAGAACAAATAAGTGTTAAAAGTAAAGGTTATTATTATTTTAATTATGAATTAAAACAAACAACACAAGGTATGCATTATGTTTGTACTAAACGCACCCAAATCCTAAAAGCAATCAAGCAAATGGTTTGATTAGTGCCTTCTTGGCTAACGTTAACTGTCTTGGAGGAGGCATTTGAATAAGCAAAGAATAATTATTAAATAAAGAAAAATTATTGTCACCAATCTCTCATAATGTTTACCTTTAACCCACATTTGCTTTTTTTCAGTGGTATCCGCGATAATTTTAGTTAGGTTTTTTTATAATGTCTATTAATTTGTACAGTTTTTTTTAATAAACATTTAAAATAAAAATTTTATACTTTCAATGAGCGGTTTTTAATAGGCATATTATTATTACTTGTGATTTACCTTATTAAAGAGAATTTTTGCAAAATTTTAGAGTTGTGTTTAATACCGTTGAACAAACATAAAATTTGCCATTTACTTAAAAATTAATAATCTATGTTAACTTTAACAATGTACTTGAATTTGAACAATGTTATGTCAAATTGATTTTACTTTGAATTATTTATGAGAGTGTTTAAGGTAAATATTAAAAAAAAAATTAGGAAACATTTTAAAGGTTAAAAAAAAAATAAGGCCGTGGGTTGATATTTAGGCAAAGCTTTTCTTTCTGAACAACTTTTTTTTATAAAATTTTGCTGACTTTTCTGAAATAAAGATACTTTACTCTTATACATTTTTTTTAATTTTTGACCCACCCTGTATGCTGTTTGACTTGCAACCATTCTAAGTGCACCTAATATGATTATTGAATATGCACCAACTATGTTGCATACTTAAATAACCACACTGTATATGCTACAAACTGGTTTACATTAGGTGTGTTACAGATTATTGATCCAGTTTTAAACTAACTGAGTAAACAATATGTTTCTGTTTATATAATCACAAGCCCATTGCAAAGAAGCCAACGGACATCATATACCTACATATTAAGTCAATTATTTCGGTAATTTTTATATAAAATTTGTTTCGTATTTTTATATATTATGAAAAATATGTATCCTAAATATAGGTGAATCATACTCAAACATATTAAAATAAAAGTAAGAACAATGGCTCTAATGTTAACAAAACAGATTGCTTGCCTGGGGTAATTTTATTTTCCCTTTTATTAAAGTTTTTGTCAAGTCTTAAATTTATTTGATATATCTTTTTGTTAAATTAATACTTTATTACAGTAAATAAGCTACAAACTGGTTTACATTAGGTATGTTTTAGATTATGGATAAAGTTTTAACTTTATTAAGTATAAACCATGTTGATATTCATATGATCATTAGCCCATTGCAAAAAACCAATTAACTTATATACTTACAAATTGAGTCAACTTTTTTGTTAATTTTTATATAAAATTTGTTTCGTATTTCTTTATATTACGAAAACAAGTATTTAAAATATCGGCGAATCATACTTAGAAATATTATAATAAAAGTAAGAACAATGGCTCCAATTCAGTAAAACAGATTGCTGTCCCGGAAAAATTTAATTTTCCGTTTTATTAAAGTTTGTGTCAAGTCTTAAATTTCTTTGAAATATTTAATAATTTTTCAGGATTTGCATTTTGATTTTAAAATCAGATCTTTTAAGGATATAACGTGTAATAGAGGTTATAATTACCAGTGATTTATATTTTAATTTTAGATAATTGTGTTTAAGATATTACTTTGTTAAAGTAAAAATAAAAAAAATAATGTTGAATATTATAACTGAGGGATTAAGTTTATTTTACAAAATAATAGCATTAAATTAAACAATGTGATTTTAACACAAATTTAATTTTATCTAAAAAATATCATAAATAATCTAAATTAAAGCGAATGCATTCACTTTATGGACAAGTACAGTTTTTTTTTTATTTCGGCTTTACAATATCGTAATAAATTGTTACAATCTGGGGAGTTCGATGCAAATCCTTATTTATCTTGAACAGGATCTATTTATTTCTTTCTTTTCTGCAGCTAAAGAGACTAGGATTTTCTGAACATATCCTTTAAGCTCTTAGTTTGATGTATGCTATTCTATTGCAATTGTCCTTTCTCAAATAACAGTATGAAAGTGTAAGTTTATTGAATTCCATTAACTTTTATATTAGGATTAGGTAGAGGTATGTTTTTTATTAATATTGTTGGTTTGTTGGTATTGTCGTTTGTGTTTTAAATAAATATTAATTTAATATAATAATTATGAAAAATCTTATCATGAAACTTAAGATCTGTTGTTTTAACCATAACATGTTAGCATCCTATGTCATTTTATTAGTCATGGCAATCTTGATTACTGTAGGCACAATATTTTAATTTTTAAATCGTTATATTGCAAATGGTTTTTAAGATAAACATGTGATACATGAAAATTTAGGAAATTTTACCAGCTTTTCAAAAATTTTATGAAATAAAGGGTGGTTCATATAAAAAAAATGAATTTGGGGTGGTCCACGAAAATATAAACGCCCTGTAAAAAAACTGCCTATTGCAATGTATTCTACGGAAAAAAGTACCTTAAGAAAGTTTTTACCAAAATTAATTATTTTTAATAATAAGAAAGTTATGGGGCATTAAGGAAATCGACAAAATTCTAGAAACGCCCTCTGGTGGCCTAACGATTAGAGATAGAAAAGTTTTGTTTGTGCCAGTGTGTTTCTTATTAAATGAGACACCCTGGTTAATTTTTTTCTTACTTTTTAAATAAGAGGTGTTCCAATAAGAACGCGTCCGGTTTGGGATACCCTGTACAATGGGTCTCTTTCAAATTATTCATTGAAACGTTTATTTCCGAATTACAATTCAGGCTGTTTGTATAACAAATAAAGTTTTTGAAATTAACTAATTTAGTAATCTGATTTCAAAATTTTAATTAACAAATCTAAATTACATTTGATTTTTAATAGATATTTTTTAATTAGAAGTAACGCAAGTAACACTTCCCGATTTATTGCAAAAAAGAATTACTTTTCTTTAAACAAAACACCGTATAAAAAAGGTTTTCAGTAAGACACCCGACATTTTTATAAATCCTTTATAACTCAAATTTATGAATGGGTATATCAGCCCACTCTATGACAGGAATTTCCTAATATTACAGGAAGCCGAGTAGACTCTACGGAATACAAATAGGCTTATATACAAGCAACAAACAGAATGCGACTTGACGTCACTGGGAATTTGATAAGACAAGTAACCTTTAGTAGACGTTAGATAAAAGATGTTAATAAATAGTTGTTTGATGATAAAATGTAGGACAATGTCCATGCGGCATGATAATGCTTACGATCTGTAAACCACTTTTTAGTAAGATAATGACATGTGAAGGGATAATATTTGTAAACGATTCATAACATAGAGAAGTATGTCTCAAGCCTCTAAATCAGAGGTTCCCAAACTTATTTCGTCTAAAGCCCATTTTGAAAATCAGTTATTTTGTAGCCACATTTTTCACCTTAAAAATCTCAAGAACATATTAGTTTCGCCTGGTGTTTAATTAAACCTATATTTTAAACAAGACCTTTCTTACCAGAGAGAGCAATAATAATGCAACTTTACAATATT
>JAHBCN010014019.1:7500-23457 GCA_019359885.1 Listronotus oregonensis
AAGGACGGAAAAAATCCGCTCATCTCCTAATGCCGTTTTTCGTTTCTTTGGTTTTAGCGGTTATTTGAGAGTGGCATAACAACCATAGTAACTAGCTAAAAATGTCAAAACGAAAGTTTTTTAAATGTAAAAATAGTTTTTTAAACATATAACTTATCGTCCTGAGGAGATGTTATGCCTAATAACAAATATATCGAAAAATTTTCAATAAATGAATTATGTGATATGGTTCTAATCATCGGAGATTGCAAATCCAAGATAAAAACTGCGAAACTTTTGTAGAAAATATTATAACCTGATAAAAGGCACTGGGTATGTTATTTTGTTGCTTCTATTAATCTGTAGAAAAATTGTTAAAATTTTTTATTTGTGTAAGGTTTAGCCTATTGTTACTCGTCATATGATATCTAATTACATATTAATTATTACTATGACTGTTTTGTTGTCATGTTGTTTGTGATTGTATTCGTTTATATATATATATATATATATATATATATATATATATATATATATATATATATATATATATATATATATATATATATATTTTTTATTTTTATTTATATACATGTTTACGTATATCTTTTATTTCTTTTGAGATGTGTATAAGCCATACGATAAATAAATTAATATAAATCTAGGAAGGTAAAAAGATTCCAAAATTTTATTTCTGGACATAACTCTTTTTTTTCAAATGGAACGATAGTGGCTCATTGGCATATTTGGAAAGAGCATTTTTTTGTGAATAATTTGATATCCCACACTTGATATTTAAAGTTAAATCAACACTTAAAAAGCTAAAAAATAGGCATAGTAGTTGTTACTTATAAAAATAATAATTATTATATTATTATTAATATTTATAGGTATTTAAATCAAACTGCCCTATTTATAAACACAGCAATAAATTTAAATAACTAACTCGCATTTAATTATAAGTCATCATTAACATAATTGTTTAGCATCAACGTTTTTGTTTATTTCCAAGCCTACCTGACAATATTGCCGAAATGCATATGACTCTTTTCGAATGCCACGGACCACGGTTTTATTAATTTCATAAGTAACAACTACTATGCCTATTTTTTTGCTTTTTTAGTGTTGATTTAACTTAAAATATCAAGTGTGGGGTATCAAATTATTCACAAAAAATGCTCTTTTCAAATATGCCAACGAGCCACCATCGTTCCATTTGAAAAAATTGAGTTATGTCCAGAAACAATTTTTAAAAATCTTTTTACCTTTCTGGAAAAGACATAAAATACGTCAGATAATTAAAACTATTTTTTCATGCCTCGTTAACCTAAAATTGGTTGTTTTAACGACGTCATGGCACTCTAGATTGAATTTTAAATAATTAAATAATTTTAAAGAAAAATGTCAAAAATTGACATATGGGGTGTCATTGTATTTAGGATGTCATTTTCTATCGAACGGGTAAAAAATACAGGGTGTTTCATTTAAAATTCAAAAGTTGAGGTCATTTTCGGTGAAACCGTAAACCGTAAGAAACAATTGAACGCGTCATTTAATGCATTTTTACGTCATAAATATATATATATATATATATATATATATATATATATATATATATATATATATATATATATATATATATATATATATATATATATATATATATATATAGTATATGTATATTATAAAAAATATTTGATGCTGTTTCATAGCCGTTACGCCCCCTAGCCGTCGAATAACAAACTTCAAAATAATTTTCAGACATTTTTCTTGCCTACTTTTATAAGAAGAATTTATTTCTCAGACCTCTAAACCTCACCATTGTCGAGATACAGCCGCTTCGTACCCTTATCCGGACACCCTGTATATAAATTATAACTTTTTTTTCGACCATAAACAGTATGAAAACACAAACTAAAGAAACTTTTAACATAACAAAAAAACAATATTTTTTTATTTTTATCATTGATAAAACAGAAAAAAAAATATTGTAGACGAAATTACATCCTGGTTTCATTGTTCTGTATCTAATAGCAAAATCTCGAGGGCAAAACTTTAAAAACAAGAGTACATTAAAAAAGTGACATGTTTTTAAATGCTTAACACAGTTTTCCAATTTAGAAAGGGAAGCAATGTCCCGCAAAAACGGAAAAAAACAAAACAGCCTAAATTGTTTAGTCCACGCGGGCGAAAAGCTAGTACTCTACAATATTAACTTTTAGAACATTAAAAAGGTATTTTATTTTTTAATACTATAATATTTAAAAATGTTTTACCAGATTCACTGTACATACGGTATAACTCACATATATATAAAAAAACAAATTTTTTTATCTGAACTTAATAAAAGCCTTATTTTTAAACATATAGTCCGGTCAAATTGGACTAAAAATAGGAGTAAAGGTACATAAATTTACAATGAGCTGAAAGTAAGTAAAATTGTTTAAAACATATTTAAAAATAGCATATCAAAATTCCCAATCGTTCCGATACGTAAAAAAAAATTGACTCGAGGTAAAAAAAGGGTTTTTCACAATTTTCTTTAAAATGGTAAGTTATATCGTAAATCAACTTTTGACAAAAATTGTAGATTATAAAACTATCTATAAAAAAGGTGCTAATAATTTTTAAAAGCCACTGTTTCTGAGATATAACAATTCAAAAGTTTTAAGCGTCATTGTATGCACACGTTTCCACGCCACCTCTGTGGTAGTGTACTTAGCACTTTTTTTAACGTGGTTTTCCCAGTGGGCATATTTTACAGGTCTGTTGTGATTCTGTTTATTTGGAAACTATTGCATATTAACAGATATTTGCAAGGGTTGGAATTGATAAAAGCGATGGAAATTAAAAAACAGTAGAAATAATTTTAGTTACTTTCACCTTGATGTAAATTTATGTCTAAAGTCTAGATTGACCGTAGTACTAAATTTAAAGAAGTAATTTAAAGCGTCTTCAGTAAGGTGTAAAACTGCAATAAAAAGTAGGGTTAATATTTATGGGTGTGTGCTGCAAGCGATAGTAATAGTGCATCGGATTTATTTAAGCCTAATCCAAAGAGTGTTTGTAAGTATTATCACTTAACGACTATTTTATTTTATTGTCAATAGTACGTATTGTAACAATTATAAACACAAAATAATTGAGAAATAAAATTCCAAATAATATAATTGGTCGAAAAATAATGAAACATTTTTTACTTTACATTTTTTACATAATAAAATGGGCCCCTTGCCTAAATTGTTTTTATTGGCCGAAAATTACCCTCTATAAACCGTTTTGCACATATATTAATTCTAGTAAAATTTATGGCGATTATTTCCTTTCTATTAATTTTGACCAATCGCTATTAAGAATTGGTATGCAAGTTTGACAAGTTGCCTTGTAAAAACAAACTTGATGGTTTCTATGCTGTGTTGCTATGTACCGTTTCCAACAACAAAGATCACAAACGACGCTTACGAATTTATTAATTTTTCAACTGAAAATCAAAATGAATCGGTTTGGAAATCTTTCCGAAAGTAAAATTAATGCGGCTTTTGAAAATAGTGTTCCACTAAATACTCAGAAAACTCACATATCGATCTGGAAGCAATTAATGGAATTTTGCCAAGCAAAAAATTACCAATTACTCCAGACAACAACTATAGGCGAGCTAAATTTAATCCTTAAGGACTGGGCATGAAACATGCGTAAAGCTAATGGGGAAGACTACAAAGAACTGTATGTAAAAGTAATGTTGAATATCGTTGCCAAAAAACTGCAGGAAAAATATTTTAAAGAATTTAGTATCGTGTTCGACCCATTCCACGACATTACCTTTAAGCCAGCTAGAGACGCTCGAAATGCGAAAAGGATAAGTCTCCAGAAACATGAAGAAAAAATGAAAACAAGTTCATCTTCTTTAAATATGGACGACTACTACAAGATGGAGTCCTTATGGGATGAGACAACCCCAACCGGGTTGCAGCGTAAATTTTACTTTATTGCAGCAGTTGAGCTTGCTTGCCGGGGCGGAGAAGCGGTTCGTTGCTTCACAGAACATTTAAAAGAAGAAATTGATAATTATGGAATCAAAACAGGTGAGATCCCTATAAACAGCGTTTGTCGATTTTCTAAAGGTACTGTGATGGCCCACTAATGTCAGCGTCTTTTAATTGACTGTGTCTATCACCATTCGTTGGCCCCATATTAATCCTCAGTTAATGGTTCGACAGAAAAAAGACAATGATATATCCACAGTGGCCAATTAATTTAACTGAGTTACAAATCCAACGTTATTAATTAAGCATTGGCCCAGTGCATTTATTCGTTACTCAGCGTACGTTAGATCGTGTTTGTTCTCTTTTTGGCCATTTGCCTAACCACCGACAACTAAAAGTGAAGCGTGCCACCATAACCTAACTTTTTCAGAGGCTTGGTGATTTTTGTGAATGATTAGGGATGACGTGATCGGAAAGTTTGTACAGCTTTTCGGCAGTTTTTGTGTTTTGGCAAATGAAAAGTATGTTATGGTGATATTTTATAGATTTAAGATTCTTTGTTATTATTATATTTCGTATTATTATTGGCTGTTATGTTAATTCTGACTTTGTTTCGTATTTTTGTAGTTAGACTATCTTATGACATTTTAAATTCATCTGCAAACCACATTGTTTTAAGTGCCTCTATTGTCTTGTTGTGCTCAAGGAAATATATTATAGTTTTTTATGTATTCATAGTTTTTTAATTAAAATTAAATTTTTTAAATTTTTATTTCATTTGGTTTTCCAGTGGTGTTTCAACAGTAAGCCTAAATGAAACACAGTAAATATTAGTTACTATTTAGCTAATATTCCTATGATTTTCCAACAGTGGCCCTAAATGAAACATCGGTAAATATTAGTTACTATATCGTTAATACCCCAATGGCTTTTCAACAGTGGGCCTCCATAAATATATCATAGGGCCAATATGTAGAAGTATTGGCAAACTGACTGATAAGTGTCGATGGGCCGGTGTGCCAAACGCAATAAGGGCCGATGTTGGCACCAACATATATTGTGTCAATGGGCAGTTGAATAATTAAATGCAAAAGTATATTGGGCCATTGATTTTTCATTATTCAATGTTTATAGGGATATTTCTTTTTAATTTTGCAACAAAATCTGTAAATGTTTATTGTAACTTGGCAGAAAAAACGTTTATATCAAAACAAAATATGTGCGTGCGCATACTTTTTATCTTGGCGTAAAATCTGTTTTCGCAATTTTTTAATGTCTTTTTTGCAATACCTTGTATAAATCACGTTTTGCCATTTTTTTAGAATCCAAAATTTGCTAGCTGTACTATTTTTGTAAAAAAAAAATCAAAAATCAAAAACGATATATAACCACTAAAATTCCTTTTGCTTTTCCAAAAAAATTAAAAGTTACATACATAAAAATCACACTACAAAATATATTTTGACATTTAAGTCAAATTATGTATCCCTTGTTTCAGGAAGGATAGAGTATAACACAGTCTTCAGCAAAACAGCACAAGGTGGTGCAAAAAATTTGTGCGATAGCAAGTAGCTTGTTCCTAATTCAAAAAACCCTGAGTTTTGTCCGGTACGTTTGTATAAATCCCTGTTAAACAGGAACGTCTAAAATAACAACAATTATATTGTTCTTGACACCAAATTCAGCATGGCAATCCAATCGTAGCACTGGATGGTTTAAAAACATTCCTGTTTGAAGAAATGAACTGTCAAAATGGACAAAAGGCGCAGCCCAAAAAACAGGTATGAACACGACAGAAGTTAAAATATCTAACCATTCTATGCGATCAACTGCTGTGACAAATCTGGCAAAGGCCGGTGTAGGCGAGCAGCAACTCATCAAAATCACAGGGCATTCTAAAGCTGCGTCTATCCAACCGTATCTACAAATGGACAGTCAACATCATTAAAATATCATCACTGCCTTAAGAACCGTCCAAAATAATGTACCATCTACAAGCTTCGAAGCTCCCTTGAAAGGAAAAAAATAGACACTTCTTCGCCAACACCTCAATCGTTTGACACTCCTCACAGCAACATAGAGAACAGTGCTACTACAAACATAATTAAAAACATTTTAACCGATATGGCTAACAATACTCCTATAACCTACAATAATTGTAATTTTTATATTAATTGTAATTTTAAATGAGTTTGAAGTAATTACCGTTCCTAGCTTGAAAGTTATATTGTTCTTATTAATTATTGTTCTTATTGTTTTAATTCAAAAATGTTGTATTAAAATAAAATGTTTATTTAACTCAGGAAATAATTTTACCAAATATCCCTCGTCCATCTAGTTTTTCCTGTGGAAAAATTGGAACACTCGTTTCTAAGTAATCTGTTTTAACAAATAGCATTCGCAAAAGTGGAAAACCACTCTCGCTCATGCTATTTGTTAAAACAAATTACTTAGAAACCCCCGAAAAATATCACCAAAATTCTGATGAAAACTTTCATGAGACTTTCGGTAAAAGTGCATTCATTATTTGTGTTTAATACTTACAATTAATTTCAGTACTGGTTGTCCTACTGCTTAGAATACTATTCCAATATCTAGGCATCTCCCACAACTCACAGCATTTTTAATTGCATTTATGGAAAACCCTTTAGTCCTACTCATAATCCCACACTTACAAAAAACTTCCTTTTCTAGACTTTTTTCGGCTTCTGCTCCAGCTAATATGATTCTTTTCTTAGCAGCGCCTAACAAAGTGCTACTTGTTTGCATCCCTTTACAATTTATTTGAAAAAGCTCCGAACTCTCCTCCAAACTTTTAAGCTGCATTTTCCTTTAATAAAATACTTACGGTACGTTAGTACTTGAATAAACTTCCCAAGATAAAAAAAGTAAGATTTCTTAATTTGGATTTAACGTAATTTCCGGAATGCTTTACTCCATTATTATTAAAATTTAAAGAATTTCTTTTCGCATATACTTATAAACCTATTTATATTTACTTTCATTGCATGACAATTATTCTTTTATTAACTTATAAGTAGGGTGGTATTAATATTTGGGTTAATGATAAATTGACTTTATTGTAAACTCGATATTTTGTAAATGGCACAGCCCTTTAATAATTTACATTAAAAAATGTGTAATACTTATTTTTGATATAAGATATAAGTGTTAAAAGTACAATTTTAAGGCACGAATGTGAAAGTTTGCAAAATGAGCGAAGCGAGTTCTGCAACTCACATGAGTATCTTAACGACTCGCGTCTAGAGAAACCCGGATAGCCATATGGCTGGCGAGCTTCTGGACAGCGTTGACACATGAAACATGCTTTATTATGCACACCTAACAAAACACCCAAGAAAACAAGTCATAGGTCTCTTCTAATCCGTCTCCGCATTTTTACGTCTGAAATATAATTGGGAAAAATAAAAAGTAACTTTAACTAACCAGAACTAATCATGACCGACCAAAAATAAAGGCTTTTTTTTATAATTTTGATCTGGTAGAACTTATACATTTTTTAAAAGGTGTAATTATATATTCCCGCGTTTTTTTTTAATACGTTGTTAAAATTTTGTTTATAACTTCTATAAATAATTTAGACAAATTCAAAAGCCCTAAGTTCTAGTTGGTCATGTTAGTTTTGGTTAGTGAAAACGGCTTTTTATTTTCCTCAATTATATTTCGGACGTGAAAATGCGGGGACGTATTAGAAAAGACCCCAAATTATTACTTTACACATGAAATTTCATTTTTTAGGTTAGAGACCGCCAAGAAGCTCGCCAGCCATATGGCTATCCAGGTTTTTCTAAACGCGAGTCTTCAAACGTACTCTTAACATAAATATACAATAATTTTTCTACAAACGCAATAATGCAATTAAAAATTAAATTATTTAAAAATTATAAAATATAGTTTTTCATAGCATCGTATATAAAAATTATTGAAGTTGGCATTTATTAATGAATTCTAACAACCGTTGTTGATAGTGGTTGGTTACGGCATGTTTACTTCAAATTTGATACATCGTGTCAGTTTTTTCTGTCCAATTTATCTTAACTACGAAGAATGCTAGAACTGTGCAAGGTTTTTTAAGTTGTTTAAATTGTACAATTAATATAAATGTTAGTAAATAAATAAACGTTGACGTTACCTTTCAAAATTTGACATTTCACTTTTAACACTAGTGCTTAAAAATGTTACTTTAAGGCACTAGTGCTTTTAAGTAACATTTTTAAGGCATCTAGGTAGTGTTAAAAATTGATTTTTTAACACGTTTGTAGAAAAAAAATGGTAATTGTTTCATATCACTGTTTTGGCTATTTCAAGAGATTTTTAAAAAAATTTTTACGGGCTACTTATATAGATACAATATAATAATAATCCGGTGGGGGAGCTTCAAAAATATGTTTCAATAATTTTTTATTAACAAATACTTACTAATATATACTTACGGGATGGAGGAGTGAGCAGGGGTGCTGGGCGGGGTTAAAACAGCAATAATTCATCAGGAGATAAAAAGTATTTTATGTCAAACACGGAATTTTTTATTTATAAAAATATAAAAAAATTGCAAAATTGCACAATAATTCATTGTACGGCTCATAACAGGCGCCATTATAATAATATAATATGAAATAAACTGCGATGCTGCCAAACTTTGCATCATTCACGGTACTATTAATCTATGTCTATAAAGTGTAAAGTTAAAGATTAAATACGTGTGTTCAAGAAGAAGGAAAACAATAAAATTACATAGACTCGCGTCTAGAGAAACCCCGCTGGCGAGCTTCTTGACAGTGTTGACACATGAAACATGCTTTATTATGCAGGGACTCAGCGCGTATTTTAAAAAGTAGGCTTTTTCTAAATAATGCATTTAATGTAAAAAAAAAAGCAAATCATGGGTCTTTTCTTATATGTCCCCTCATTTTTAGGTCTGAAATATAATTGGGGAAAATAAAAAGCCGCTTTGGTAACCAGAACTAACCATGACCGACTAGAACTTAGGGCTTTTAAATTTGTTTAACTTATTTGTAGAAGTTATAAACAAAATTTTAACAACGTAAGAGAAAAATCCGGGGAATATATAATTACACTTAAAAAAAAATTATAACATCTACCATATCAAAAATTATAAAAAAAATGTGTTAATAACTTCTATGTAGCGATAATTTAGACAAATTCAAAAGCCACAAGTTCTAGTCGGTCATGGTTAATTCTGGTTAGCAAAGCTGCTTTTTATTTTCCCCAATTATATTTATACATTTGTTAATAAAAAAATATTAAAACATGTTTTAAAGCTCCCCCACAGGGTTATTATTATATTGTACCCATATAAGTAGCCTAAAAAAGAAATTTTCGAAAATCTTTTAAAATTGCCGAAACAGCTATATGAAACAATTACCAAAAAAATATTCTATTAAAGTAGATTGAAGATAATACATTGCAGTTAATAAATAAAAAAAAAACATGATTGTTAACTTGGACTAGTCTTCTCAGATCCGACTAAACAAATATGGTTTTTTAGGTTTTAAAATGCGCCATCTATTTTTAACTTTGCGAAACCCCTTATCGTTAATTATAACCAATTTTCACCAGTGTATCTTACTTTTTGAAATGACCAATATGCTGTATTTTTGTGCGTTTGTTATTGTTTTTATTATTTACAATGGAATGTTCATATTATAGATATCCTAACAGAAACATATAAACCATAAGGTTTAACCAGTACTATTAAGATACATGAGGCAAATTAGTTTCTTTTCAATCAATAAAAATTATAAAACATTCTGACTGTAGTTTCATACAATTGCTACATTTTCAAAATGGATAAGTAATTATACGAGTCTAAAGTAAGAAATTTTTATAAAATACAGTAATTAAAAACAAAGGAATTTCGTTCACCTAGCTACGCTTTTACGAAACCTAAAGATATAAATTACCCGTTTTCCTAGATACATGCAATTAAACGTCAGCCTTACGGCACCATAAAAACTTAATATATAAATTTAATATTTAAAGCAAAAACCTATTTAGCGTGGATATAAAAAGCAAACTGCTCCACGTTTTAAAAAATTTAAGTTTAATTATTTTAATTTCTAAGCTTAAATAAAATAAATAAAGACCCAAACAAAAGTCGTCGAGCCATATCCCCTGTGAACTTTAATAGTGGCCTTTAGAAACCGAATATAAAAGTTTTTTTTTAAATATTTTTGTCGTTATTTTGCTTTATTTGCATATTTTAAAATATTACGGCAGCTGGTGAAAAGTGGCTACTTTTTTACTCAAACACTTTTTGCTAAAAGTAATTAAGCTTGAAATAAATTCATGTCGTTACGCAAATATTTTCATTTATTGAAATGGGTAACTTCTTGGGTAGTGTAGAGAAACGCTCAATATTAAAAAAAAAAAATTAAATACAAACATGAAATCACTTGTTTACTTAAAAATAAATTAATTTACATTAAAAACAATTTTAGTAAAGGTTATTTAAAAAAAATTGTCAGTGGCCTCTTGAAAATATTATTGGTCTAATATTTCCATTAAATAATAATTAATCCAAAAACAGCTATGTAAAATAAGGGCCAGGTCTTATCCAAGAATCTCAGTCTTTTAAAGTACTGACATCTAAAATTAGACAAGGTTTTTTTTGACTTAGAAAGTTTTTGGCTCATCTGTCTGTTTAAATCAATTTTCTTTTTTTTTTTATTATAGACAGATTAGTAAAAAACTTGCAATGCCAAGAAGGAGAAATGTAAGTCAGTCAGTAGCACTGACCTTCATATGGACCGGCAAAGAGTATCAGAGGGGGTTTAAAAAAATTTAGATTTTATGGGTGAAAAATATGTCCTTGCACTGTGGCGGTAGTCATCCGGGGTCTTAAATCATGACAGAACGGACCGGCAGGAACCGATTTTATTTACACGTTTGTCGCCGGCCAGTTCCGGTTGTGTGAGAGTTTTTAGTTTTTGGACTGACTTTTTTTGGGGGTTTTTAAAAATTTTTCTTTTTTTATTCATAAAAAAATGTAAACTGTTTTTTGGTGATCCGCTTGTAAAGCGAACATTTGTGAAAAAAAGAAAGGATGGGGGTGAAAGGAAAAAAAAAAAAAAAATATATATATATATATATATATATATATATATATATATATATATATATATATATATATATATATATATATAATTTTTATAATTTAAAATTTTTTTTTTTTTTTTTTTTTAAAAAAAAATTTTTTTTAAAAAAATTTTTTTTTAAATTTTATATTTTTTTTAAAATTTTTTTTTTTTTAAAATTTTTTTATTTTTAAAATTTTTTAATTTTATTTTAAAAAAAAAAAAAAATTTTTAAAAAAAATAAAAAAATTTTTTTTAAAAAAAAAAAAAATAAAAAAATTTTTAAAAAAATTAAAAAAAAAAAATAAAATATATATATATATATATATATATATATATATATATATATATATATATATATATATATATATATATATATATATATATATATAAAAAAAAAAAAAACCCCGCCCTGCGTGCTAAATGGTCGGTCTCTCCTCGTCGATCAATCGACAGTTGGAGCCACGGAGAAAGGTTATACGGGGGCTTTTTTTTTCGCCCGCTTAGTCGCACTGCTGCCTCTAGTTAAGTATGCTCGTTTTGTATAAATCATTTAAAATGTTTACAATATCTTATTATCGCTATCAAAAACATGTCTGCAGGCAAAGAGTTTAAAGTTATTTGTCCAACTTTTTTTTCCCCCCTTTTTTATAAGTTTGTTCCAATTCGCAAATAACCGTACGTCGGCCAAGGCAAGCCCCGTCAAATAAACCTATTCCCAACCGATGGTGCAGAGTATTAAGTTTTTTTTACTGATCCCCCCCAAAGCAGAACCCTTTTTATACAAAAGCATTTAATCTTGGTCCTTTTTTAACTGATATAAAACCTTAAAGTAGACACTTCCCAATCGATTCTAGAATTTAAAACCGTTTACGGGGGTCCAAAGACGGTTTAAAAAAACCCCCAAATTTTATTAGCCCCTATTTTTTACTTTTAATTTTTTTTAAATTAATTTTGTTACCTTATTGTTTATATTACTACCTAACAAATTTAAAATGTAAAGAAACGCAAAATAAAAAAACTCGTATCAATTTTAAGAAAAAAAAAATTATTTGGCAACCAGTTGGGAAAAGCACTATTTTTCGAACGAAGAGCAAAAAAAAAGTTTGGGAAAATATTTTTCCAACGCTTTCCCCCAATATTTTTTTCAATTTTAAATATAATATGATTTTTTTTTATTTCATGTTTTTAAAAATAAAAACTTTTTAAAATTATTGACGTTGTCAAAACTTCCCCTTTTATCACCAGTTGGGGAAAAAATTTTTTAACAGTTATGAAAAAGATATTTGCCAATGTCAATGAGTTTTAAAAAAAGTCATCAAAATTAATGAATATAAATTGATTAATGATTTATAAATTTCTAAGTCCGGCACTGGTCCTTAACTTTAAATACACATGCGGGGAACTTTTGTTTGTTTAGTGGCCAGCGTAAACTTGCCCCAAATGCAATTGGTATTACATATCTAAATTAGGTTATCTATGGTCAGTAGTAAAATGGGCAATTTTCAAAATCAAATATTTCAGAAACCAGTTGACATGGCTTTCTTAATTAGAATACCTATTTAAATTTACATACCAAATCTTATACCTTTATGTGGAAAAAAAACGAAGTTTTTTAAGGTAGGTAGGTTTAAAGTATGGGTATAACCTTCCACCCACCCGGTCTTTGTGGGGCACACCCTTCCATTTTTCCCACCAGGTCCAGACTTCTAAAAATTATGATCCGTTGGTAAAAATCCTTACTCCCCCGGCAACAAAGTGTCATTGCCGAGGATTGGAATCTTAGTCGTGCCAGTGCTGGTCACGAACACAGTATGTGTTCTGCCGATTCATCCCTCCATGCACATGCGGCACTCGGCGTCTTCTGCTAGGCCGATCTTGTGCATGTGGTATTTTAATCTGCATTGTCCCGTGTACAGTCCCACTAGAGTTTTAAGGTGTACCCTTGATTGCTCCAGTAGTTTGACAGTACTTTGTTGGTTCGGTGGGCTTATGAAGGCCTTGAGTGTCTGAGACCCGGAAGTCCATGCCCGTACCGAAGATTTTCTCTTTGTGTCCAAGCTGATATGAACTGCTTGGCCGTTCCATAAGATATACCGATGACCGGTTGCGGCCCTTTTAAATTTTGTTTCCGCCCCCTTTTGGCGAGGAGGTCTGTGGATTCATTACCCTCTAGGCCGGTGTGTCCAGGTATCCACAGTAGTGTATCTTTATTGTTTTGACCCAGTTTGGTCAGCGCATCCTTGCAATTCCAGACGGTTTTCGAATTGCACCGGCAGGATTCAAGAGCCTTAAGAGCTGCTTGACTATCGAGAATATTTTAACTGTCTTACGTGTGAAATGCCGATCAACCAGCGATCTAGCACACATCTCAATAGCAAATACCTCCGCTTGAAATATGGTTGCCAGAGTGCCCAGGCTAAAGGAAAACTCTGCCCTTGGCCTCTGCCCATATATTCCAACACCGTCCTTGGTTTTGGAGCCATCGGTGTACCAACAGATGTCAGCCCGGAGCAGGTCGGCGTTTTTCGACTCCAGTCCTCCCTTTGCGGGTAGACTACACTGTGGGGCCAGTTGTAATTAGTTGCTGTAGGCATTATGTCTGAGGGCATTCCCAGTCTGTCACAGGTTAGGACATTTCTGAGGAGAGTGGTGCTCTCCATATGACACGCCTGCGGTTTGTTACTGACCGCTTGATAGAGTCTGTAGGTTGCCCATCTTGCCTCTCTCTTCAAGTAAATATGCAGAGGAGGCAGTCCTAGGAGGGCTTCCATGGCCGCCGTTGGTGTCGAGCGCAGCGCGCCTGTAACAATGTTATGATAGGTACTTTTGCATGTTAATACATTTCTTGTAATATACAAGCATTCTTGCGCCAGGTCGGAATTTGGGCTTTGTTTTACAACAAGAAAAACTTTACTAAACAAAAACAAATTTTTTTGTAGTACTCCACAAAAAGAAACCAGATGAATTAATGAAAACCACAAAACTATCTACGATCTAAGAGTTTGACCAACCGAAACAATAATTTATTACTTTGTCTGTTACTATCTAAATATCTCAGTTGATCAGTTTCTTCATAGCATAATAGCATATCCGTAAGCTCCACTGGATTTCGCTGCATTGCACAATAATTAAATATAAGACGATGCAAAAATTAAATCAAAATACACAAAAATGTCGCAACGTCAAACAGTAATTAATAATTAATGCCGATACCAAAGCGTTCGGATTGGCTAGCCATATTGCGATATATTAAGCCCGTCCCTTAAAAAAATTGAAATTTATTTAAAAAATCTCTTAAGTCATTATGTTTCCATTTCCAAGATGTGTACATTAAATGGGTACAAAGAATCTTGTAAAATAAATAAAGGAAAAAAGTTATTTTATTTTTAAATGTTAACTGATTTTTGGCTATATTGCATCTAACACGAGCAGATACTTGTTGACTACAGTCACGTATTGGGGAAACGTTAATCCGTACGCCTCCGCGCCATAAGTAGTTGCTAACAAACTCTGCTATCGACTAAATATAAACTGAACACCAATAGGTGCAAATTATGGTTTGGACGGTCTGTAGAATGACTATTGCTAAATGAGACACTAACGGCCGAGTGATGATCGCGTTGTTAAATTTAGCAATGGACTTAGCAATTGTTAAAAGTTAACAACGGTTTAGAATGTTTAACAAAATGTCAGATTTTGACAGGTTGCCTACTAAAATCATTGAATAACACTGACAATGACGTTTTGTTAAACATTCTAAACCGTTGTTAACTTTAACAATTTGCTAAGTCCATTGCTAAATTTAACAACGCGATCATCACTCGACCGTAAGAATAAAATAAGTATACACATTTTATTTATAATAAAATATATGCATTACTACACCACACGCTACACGCCAATGGGCGTATAGGCAACTTAATTCAATGTTTATTACTATACAGTTTCTAAAAAGAAAAAACATCCCTTGACAAATTTCTTGAGTTTAGTTAACCTATAAAAAATTCCAAAAAAGGAAAAGGGGTAAAATTACCCTTTTATAACAGGCACTGATAGCATAAGTTAATTTGTCAAAAGTTCGGAAATTTTTAATATAACTTATTACCTACTGACAATACCAGATGTTCACAAACTTATCAAAGACCTAATTTTATAAAAAATGTGACAAAAAGTAGCCAAATTTACTTAAAAACATTGGAAAAAAATTTACTTAAAGTACCAAAGAAATGTATTTTAAATTTTCACTAAAAATCCGAAAACGCCTTGGCGTCTATGGGCGTAAATCTATCGACTTACGACACAATTGGATTTTTTTTAAACTATAAAAATTAAAAAGTTTAGAGTCAAATAAAGAAATTATTTACAATATTTGGGACACTTTTTATCAACAAGTTTAGCTATTACCTTTTTCTTGCAGCTAATCTCCTACAATTCCATTCACTAAATCGCTTGCATACTACTTCATCTAAAGCCTGTTTTGCTTTAGTTCTTTACAACCTTACTTTACCTTTTAACTTTATGTAGAAAACGTCAATTTAAATTTGACACGGATAATTATTCAAAGTATCCTTACTTACTGAGAGATGTACACTTTGTACTAAACATTATAATTTAAATAGGCTATAGAAAAAAAGGTGATAGCCAATTTTCTTGTGTTAACACGGAGAAAGTAGTATTGCACTGCCATGAAAAACTAAAATTTTCATCAATTATTTAATTAGAACATTTCGGCGGATTGCCCGAAAATGCTTAAAAAAATTTTATGTCCATAACTAGTAATTTAGAAGATATTAATCTTTGCTCTGTTTTTGGCCCAATTTCTAGGTAATCGTAATAACATACCAATTAGCCCAGTTGGGGAGGAGGCAATAAGG